>APFE031619745.1:10313-183507 GCA_000404065.3 Pinus taeda | reverse complement strand
TTTATTTTAATTTTATTTTATAACATTTTTAAATTTAAATCTAAATGTAAAAAGTTAAGGGGAGATGTTGTAGTGTGTAAATGTTTGTAAAATTTCCATGTGGGCTCAATTAAAAAATAATAACCAGACTGCTTTTTTGCCCTGAAAGTCATGAAAATTCCAGCCATATTTTGAGAAAATCCGATAGGGATTTTTGTAAATCCAAATTATAGTTGTTAAACTTCAATATCTTAGGTGCCCCAGACATTTTTCATGGTGCTAAATCCATTTCCACCATCAAAAACATGATTCAAATACTACCTCTACAAGAATTTTTGATTTTTTTTTTTGCCACTTTCGTACCTCCGTGATGACTTCAAAAGTAATTGCCTACACAGATGCTCTCCAACCCACTGTGTAGAGTAGGGATGTTTTAATGCCCTGTAAACATTTTGACTCGGTCAAAATAAAATAAAATAATTATTAATGATAAATCAATAAAACATTTTGACTTGATCAAATTACATAAAACTTAAAATAAAATAAAATATATAAAGCAAAAGAATTATTTATAATTAACAATAAAACAATCCTAGATCCCAAATCTATGCAAACCTCTTTTCGAGTAAAAGGAGATTTGATCCCTCTTAATGTTGGGTAGAGTTAAGATAGATCTAGGTTGGTTTAAAGAGATATAAATAATGAGCACATTGCACTTAGATTGAAAAGTGGTGGCTAATCTATTAATGGAGGATTTTGAATCAAGGGTCTTGGCCTCTTCCCGTCTTCTGCCTAGGATGTGGAAGAGGTTTGTGGATGACAGTTGTGTCATTTGGTCCCATGGCAAGGAAGAGTTGGACCTTTTTTCCCTTAATCCTGATAATTAGTCTAATTCCATAAAGTTCAACATGGAATTTGAAAGTAATAATAGTCAGCCCTTCCTTGACAACATCCTCCTCTCAAGGAATGAAGATGGATCTTTTTCTCATCAAGTCTTTCAGAAGGAAACTCACACAGAGCAATATCTTCATGCCAATTTTCATCATTTCCCAGCTCAAAGCTTAGTGTTTTCAATACTTTAGCGACTACAGCTTTAAGGGTTTCTGATGATAACCATCTCAATGAGCAGAAAGTGCACCTCCTGAGTGTTTTCTTTAATAATGGGTATAGTAGACACCAATGTACTAAGGCTTTCCTCAAAGCTGAAAAAAGGTCATAAGGTTAAGAAATAAACCATGGATTGTTTTTTGGGGGTTCATCTCCTTTCTATCTAAGGAACTACAGACAAGATTGTGATGATCCTAAAGAAGCATAAGGTTCCTTCAACCTTTAGGCCTCTAAATACCATCTAAAGCTCCCTAAGATCTGTGTTTATGTTATCCCTTGCTCTTGTGGGACTCCCTACATTGGTGAGACTGGTCACTCAATTAATCAATGGATTCATGAGCATGCAACAAACATCAAGTATGGCAGGACCCGCTCCTCTGCTTTGGTAGAACATGCAGAAAAATCTAGGCACCACATTTGCATTAAGGAAGCCCATGTCATTGCCAAGGTTCATCATTTCCACCATCGTAAATTCAAGGAGGCCTTGGAAATTGAAAAAGGCCCAATAATTTGAATAGATACGATGGTTGGAATATTTGCAGAAGCTAGGTCCCTGTCCCGTCCTCCTAGTTTGTTTCGGTTTGAGAAACTTTTTGCTTTTTAGGGTTTGACGTTTCTATTTATGAATTGTTTTGTTTCAACATAGGTATTTTCATTTAATGTTAATATTCTTTTGATTCATTTTCTCACCTATAAAAAATTTTTACCCTCCCTTTTGATTGCTTTGTTTTAATTTTAGTCTCCTTTAATTATTATTTTGTTATAGGATATTGACTCATTAATCAGGTCTTGACTCCTCTTTATATATATATATCTGTGTGTGTGTGTGTGTGTGTGTGTGTGTTTAGGCTGATAGGCCTTCTTTTGAATCAGTTTAGTAGTCTACACTTTCATTCTCTGATTGACATCTAGCATATGGTTTTCTCTTTAACATTTGGCTACATACCTTCTGTTGTTTAACATCTGGCTTTTGTTGTTTGACATCTAGTTAACTACTATATTTATGTTGCAGAATTATGCTATCTCCAGTTCCTAACGATTTCTCCAATTTAATCTCCCTTTTCCACTGTGATTTGACACTTGTATCTCTCCGTCACGGTGCGATGAGACAAATCGAGGAGTTCTTACGTCTCACATACACTCATTCTAGACTATTCAATAGGGTACGTGGCTTGTACATGTCCATGTGAAGTGGCACCGTTATCAACCATATATCTTTAATGCTCATGATCTAGCAGTTTAGAAGGGCTCGCATTAGTTTTGGGGTGTAACCACCCCCACCCTCTCCGCATCTGCACCCTTCTTACCTTTGGTGGAGCTTGGATTTCCTGTGACTCAAACCCTGGTCTGCAAATTTTCATTAAGCTAGGGTTTTGTTGTGTGTTTATTACTTCCAGGTATTCCATGCGTGAGGAAGACCTCTTCCATCTTTCCAAGGTTTAGACATCTACTACAATAACTATTTTAAGTTCTCATTCGGATTTGCAGGTAAAGTTAACTATTGTAGATGGGATTTTGAGCTTCTTTCTTGTTTTGCTTATTTGGATACTTAACTTATTTGGGTTATTATGTTGTAGGATGAGGAGAACAAAATCCAACCACCAAGGTCTCCAAGACGGAACTATTTCAAGTTCTCATTCGAGTTTGCTGGTAAAGTTACCTATTGTAGATGGGATTTCGAGCTTCTTTCTTGTTTTGTTTATTTAGATACTTACCTTATTTGGGTTATTTTGTTGCAGGGGGAGGAGAACAAAATCCAACCACCAAGGTCTCCAAGACGAAGCCTGCATTTCAATGGCTGAGAACGAATCTTGCTTTGAATACTCAATCCTTGGGAGGATAAGCGGGCCATCTCCAACCCTCGGGTGAACTACATGGCGGAAAAATGAGTTGGTGACCTGCCATCCGCCCCAAGGGCGGTGACCATCTCTAGGGACCCTCGTATCCCCCTCTATATATAAGCAGCACCAAAAATCAATTTTCTACCACCCAAATGTTATTTTCTCGACATTTATCTTCGCACTTTTGATTTGTGCACCGAGATCTTGTTTCATGGTATCATTTTTTTTGTAGTTTTTAAGTAATTTGGTGATATAAACAAATGGATTCAACTGCGACAACTGTAAAGCCTGTAGTCAACAATGTTGACAAAGAAATGAATTTGAGGGCTTTTGAGGGATTCAAACCGCCACCTTCTCATCCTACATATCTTCATGTTTCAATTCTGGGCCTCTAGATTTTTTCTTCCCGCATTATATTTTGAATGCAGGAGTCTTAAAATTTTTCATTTTTATTTTGTAGATGATCACAAAAGCGATTACTTGTTTGAAGGAGGACCGGGTCTAGCCATTGTGCCAAAGCAGGCTACATCGACAACAAGTACCAGTCCCAACTCCCTGCCAATTTCAATAACAATTCAACTGAAAAATTTTGCGAGATCTGGCAAGCTTACCAAGGTCAAAAAATCTTTCAAACTTTCGGAAGAGTTGAAGAAGTCGGTGAAGCCCAAGGCTGCCAAGCCTGTGAAGCCAAAATCCCTAGCCAATAAGCTTGCATCTAAGCCCAAGGCGGCGCCTGGGCTCAAGAAGGTTCAGAAGCATGTTAAAAACCCTGCCAAACTAACCGAGCTTCTTAAGGTCTCTGCGCTGAAGCCTTCAACGTCCACTGAAAAGGTAAAGAAGGCAACAGCCCCTGTTAAGAAGGGGCAACTGTGAAGAAAGAAGCTCCTACCAAGAAGCTTGCTACCGCCAAGAAGCTTGCCAAGGCTATAAGGAGGGTGGCTCCTCTAAAGCCCAAGAAAGCGGTGCCTGCTGCAAAGAAGGTCAAGAAATAATATTAGACGATTATATTTCTAGCTATGAATTAATGTGATATTTGGCATCTTTCGTGGCATGTTATTTCCATATATGTCCTACTCATTGTTATGATTAATGCTTTTTCATTTTACAGAGGGGAATCAATAGTCATGTAGTTTAGTAGGAAATTCATGGTTTAACTTCTTTAGAATACAATTCTTTCTAGTCTTCAGATGTATTAGCCTGTTTTTGGATTCTAGTCTACTTTTTTGGGACAGATTATGGAATGCACAGGATCTATCTACATTGTGTAACTATTTTCATTTACGAAAAGTTATATTGGAAAAGAATCTTTTATAGGAATATGAAATAGAAGGTTGATGTGCAGAAAGAAGTTTAAGTAAATGTGATGTGTTAGATGGAGAAAGTCATTTATATAATGTTAATACATGGAAAATGTTTTGTTGTGATATGGTGCATTGTGTTGGATTTTCACCTTTATTCTTATATATTGGAGAGAATAATTTGTGTACCATGTAAAAAGGTTGGCACAATGATTTCTCTGCGACCACCTCTCTGAAAAAAGTTGTTTTCCCCCATCATCAGTTTACCAGAGTTTGCATATTGACAGTGAGCTATTTGCCATAGAGATTGCCTGACCCAAGTAGTTCTATATTTGGCCTTCCTTATTGATGAATTTGTTGTGCATGCAAGAAAATCCAAATGAGGTCAAAGTTATGAAGGATTGGCTTGTCCCAAACAAAATTTCATATCTCAAAAGTGTTATGAGTGGCACAAATTTCTATTTATTGGAAACTCATATCCCACTACTCACATATGGATTGCTCGCTAAATATGTCTGACAAATAAAAAAGGCTCTCACGGAGCTTGGATGCTGACTAATATTTTCAAAAGCTTAAGGATGCCCTTTGCTCAGCCTTTGTGCTTTCCCTTCCTGATTTGCAACAACAGTGCTTTGAGATAGATACTAATGATTCATAATACATAGTTGTTGCCATACTTACAGTTGGGAGGAGACCTTGTTGTAGTTCAATGTCGAAGCACACTACATTTTCACACAACTAGGCTGGAATGAAACGTATTAAACATAAAACAACAGAGAAAATATATTACAACTACATTCTACACAGCTAGAAGGCATTAGGAAAGTTCACCACTATAATGAAACTCCCTATTCTAGAACCTAAGTTTGCAGGCCAAAATATGAGTGAGAATAAGCATAAGAATAAGAAAATAGTCTGCAGTTTCTATGCTTATATCCACAGGAACCAATAAATCTATGCTCATATCCACAGGCACCAATAAAGCTAAGAAAGAGAGGATATTTCGCACAGTTACATTTTGCAAGAGTATAACATCAACTAGCTAATAGTAGTTTGCATTAATCACCAAGATAGCTTACAGTGACCAAAAGAACCCCCCTTTGCTTGAAGAGCGAGGTTCTATTTACAACAAGAATTCATTACTCTTCGCCTTCTTATTTCCTATCCTTTCCTCTAACCAATAAGCCTCTTCATCTTTTCAAATCTCTGGACTCACAAAAGAGTTTGACGTTTCAAGCAAGCTTGAGACTTGTGAATAATAAGTGTTTAATTAATTTTTATAATAACTCACTCATGTGAGTGAAACTTATCCAATTGAAAATTCAAATACAACTTCTTCTTCATTCTTCACTCTTGCTTTCATATTTGAGCACTTGTTTGACAAATGAAATGCGATTTTTTCGTTCCCTTTGCACTTTGTTGGGCAATCCTTACACTTGCATTTTGACATGGCTGGAGATTACAGTTGCACCTCATTCCATTCTCCATTCGAATCAAATCATGTAATGGTTTGATGATGGCTCATTCTTACTTGCACTTTGACTTGGCTAGAATTTACAATTGCACCTCATTCCATTCTCCATTGGAATCAAATCATGTGATGGCTTGATGATGGCTCATTCTTTCTTTGATGAAGGATGGGTTCTCAATCTCTTATATTTTCATAATTCTCATTGCTTCATTCCCATTTCATTCAACTCCTTTTGATATCTTTGCATATGCACAACTCTTTTTATCATTCTCATTCCCTCATTCCTATTTCATTCTTTGATATTTTGTTGAAATTTGGTGAGCAACGATATCTTGACCTTGATACGTGTTTGTTGCATTATGGGAAAAAGACCAAGAGCATCTTCACTTTGGTCATGCATACAATATCTTGCTATCATTGTATTCCATGAAACATCATCTCTTGATGTTGGTAATTGTTCCCTAGTTGTCTTATTATCACTACTCTATTGATAATTTACTACTATTTACTGTCTGGCGAGTATAAGCCTTACGAACTGATCTAGCAAAATCACAAACTTGAAATACATCATAATATTAACCATTTTTGTTATCATGCCCAAAGTGGGCAGTCCTTTTTCTTCCTACAACTGACGACACTATGGATGGGTTTGTTCTCCTGAAATGCACAAAATGTTGTTCCACAGAGTCTTTGTCCTTTGCTACTGCTTCCTCTTGTCCAAAGGAACCAAAGAAGATTGATGGTGAGGCATAAGGGACCTCAGATTTGCAAACCCATGATGTTGCTCCAGCTCCAAATGTCGAACTCTCTCCTGGAATTCTTGTATTAAGTCTTCTTGATCTTTCAATTTCTACCTAATGCGCTCTTCCCCTACTTCCACAATGATTATTTTCTTTTATGCTTGTCCAATTGCTATTCATCCTAAGCATTTGTTTTCTTGTTGGTTTTAGTTCTTTTCCATAATTGTGCTTCCAATCCCTTCAAAATATCTCCATTCTCCCCATCGCTTGTGCTAGAATTTGTTGACTCTTGTCACAAAGGAACTCACAACATCTAATTGAATAAAAAATGTGGCCTTGGTGATTTTCCTTTTCGCTTGATCCAAAGTAAATAATTTGAGCACTAGCCCAGAATTCTTCTATTTTATCAGAATGTGAAAAACAAGTATACCCATATAAGATCTCATGGAAGCAGCTATTTAGACTTTGTAAACACCTGAAGGATAAGCCAAAGGGAGAGTAGTCCTAGGCTAGATTGTATTGTCTAAGAAAACATCCCTCTGGAAAATCCATAAGGGAATATGCCTAAAGTTCCCTGGGAATATCTTGAATCTTGTGAACAAGAAGGCTTGAAGTCGACATCCAAATTGCAACCAAGTCTTGTATTCCATGCTCCTAAAGTCAAGCTTTCAGGTTCTCACAACAAATCCCCACTAAAAAATGTTCCAAATCCAACCTTCCAACTAGAACCAGACCTTCCAACTGGAAAATAAAAGAGCAGAATTGTAAGTCTCTGATCTCTCCTACTAAACCAAAATTGAAACTTCCAGATGTCCATCAAAAGGTGAAGAAAAATCCTACACGCTTTGCGCCATCCCATCTGGACATTTTACCAAGGATAATAAAGAGTGCCTCATGCTTTGCGCCATCCCATCTGGACATTTTACCAGGGATATAAAGAGTGTCTCACGCTTTGCGCCATCCCGTCTGGACATTTTACCAGGGATAGTAAAGAGTGTCTCAGCCACCCTTATGTCCTATGCAAATCAAATCCTTGTTGTACTTGAATTTCCACTTGTCAGCATTGTTATTGTGATCATTCAACAAGAAGAGTGGGTAAAAATATTGGGGCATTGTCCCACCCACCTTGCCAAATTTGACCAAAAGGAAAGGAGCAGGCCTTATTGGCTATTACATTTATTGGTTGATTGAAATTTGAGTCCTCCCAGGACATGAAGAAACAACCATTGTCATATTTTTTATGCCTTGGTTCTTCAGAATCTAGAATCATCCAGAGAGCCAAATATGGGCATGATTATTTGAAGCAACTCCAATTAACGAGGCATATGATGTTTCTTGTTTTCATTTTGGTAAAGGAAACCCCCTTGCCCCCTTCCTCACACCCGCTGCCCCAACAAGTGAAAATTTATGGTTATGACAGGCTTCCATTTTTTGGACAACTCAACGTATTACACATAACACTTCTTGGTTTGAAGTAGTTGTATAAAAAAAATAGGTTAATTATTTAAAGTTTGATTTGAAGTAGTTGTATGAGACACCTGAGCTACACCATTCTTTGTAAAGTAACTGGGAGCTTCAAATTTCTAATGGACTTGAGTGTATACGCTACAACCATTCAGATGTAACTATGTATAACTATTTGCTTATGTTACATTTACTGAGTATTAAAGCTATGTTTACCTCTAAAAGATATATGGGTTGAGTTTTCTAATGAAAAATAAATTTGGGATTTCTTAGTATTTATATTTTATTAATTTTTCATTGAGATTTCTTAATTTTTAATGTTTATTTCTTTACATAAAGCTATTTTTCATTACATGAGACAAGAAACGTGTGAGATTTATTTCTTCATTATTGAAATACATTTTAGTTTCTTTGTCTTTACATATAAACCACTCTTCATTATTTTCACTTTGAACCAGTGTACAAAGTGAATCCATTTAACAAATTTGTGTGGACAACTTTCTTTCTATTTAAAAATCAGTGATTTTGGGATCAAATCCCACAAAGTAATTCTATACCTGCTCTTCAAATTCCTTCAAGCTTTTGAAAGTAAAACCAATGAATTATCAATATACTTTTACCATAATAAAAAACAATTAGGAGGACTTTAGCCAGCTCGAATTGTTCATCCTTTAGGCTTGAACCAACACCTCTTCTAGAGAAATTCAACTATTCCAATTTAATAATCCTATCAGCCTCTCTTTGTACCTTTTGGGACAATTGCTAGTTACTCTGTTCCCTATCTTTGGTTGACTTATTGATTTTATGGTTTTTCATCTTTTATATATATATATATATAGTTTGGTTTTAATTTGTTAATGAGTAAAATATTTATTACTTTATTAATTAACAAAACATATATTATATATATATTAAAATAAACACTAAACTATTCTAAGGGGCACCTAAGCTTGAGTTGGGCACAATTGTGGAGATAACATCTTACTCGTGGGCACAAATTGTTCTTCTATCCAACATTAGGGTTGACCCCACCTAGGGTTAGCCTAGCTTGGAAAAAAAAAAAGAGAAGAGAAAAAAAAAAATTAAAAAAAAATAAAAGAAAAAGAAAGAGCAAAGTATTTATTAAAAAGTTTATTGAAATTTTTTAGAAGATAATATTATTTGTAGAAATTAATGTGTAGATTCTAAATTGCTCATGAAAAATCGACTAAAAGTTACTCTACTGATACACGGAATTAAATTCACGATCAAGAACACAAATCATTAACATGCATCAATATTTAACACATGTACACAAAGATTTATCTAGGGGAAAGCAAATGCTCAAAACTCCTTCGTATCTGTATTGCATTAATCAAAGAATAGAGATTAGAAACATGTGCTTGATCAAGCCCAAGCACACCCTGCAAGTGTATAATCTATTTCTCTACCTAAATGACTAAACCTGGCTAACACTTAGCCAATTTCAAGTCTTCCCAAGCTCCTAATTCCTTGCATTGTTCCTTGAGGAATTAGGCCTCGATTTAATAGGAATTTTCCTCCATTGGATTGTGTAGTTCCTTTAGGTCAATTCTCTAATTGCATGTACAACTTGAACTACTTTGCAACTCATAATACATTGCCCTTGAACTCCAATCTCAACTGGGTAACTCGAACCCTCTACATGCATAAATTATTTTGGGTTGATTGATCAATTAACTTGATGATCACTCAATGTGAAAGAGTTACACACCCTTAACTGGACCTCCACTAGTTCTACTGACAGTTAACTAAACCAACTAATGTTTTGGAAATTATTTTATTAAATCTTTTACAATTTTAATAACCATATTTTATTATTAAATAAGTTATTTCTCTATATAATATACAAATTAACCTTGATTTAAACTTAATCTAAATTATTTCAATAAAAAATAGAACTAAATAATTTTTTTTTTGTTGTTGATGAGGATTTCTAGTGCCTGAAGATGGGTAATGGTTCACTAGAAACTTTGGACATAATAATGATTTAACACACACTTCTCTAGAAGTCCTCATCAACAACAATTTATTGACTGTGGAAATATCCATGCTAAAATAAAATCTTTATAAAATATGGAATCACGGGCCGATGAAAATAATGATATGTTAAGGAGTGGGTGCGTAAAACCATATAGTTGTATTTGCTTATTTTCATCTTATTGATTCGTACGTCTTAGGCTCTAAGTTTTCCTTTAGGAATTTTCACAATAAAAAAAGTTCTACAGATTTAGGAATTTTCCCAATCAAAAAAGTTCTACAAATTCAATGAAAAAAAAAGTAGTTAAAAAAATCATTAAGGATTGTGAAAATCATTAGAATTTGACATTGCAATTTTAAACAATATTGTGATTTTTTGTTATTTAGAATACACTTTTGAATGCATAAATGGATTCAACATACTAAAAAACCTTTGAGGCACTCAAACTTTATAGATTAGACAACTTAAAATTATGATTCTTAAATATTTTTTTATTGGATTTTAAACAATATTGACAAAAAAACAGTGCAAAAAAAGAGTCATTTTATCTATTAATTAGACTAAACTTGAAAAAATAATATATATAAAATTATGAATTTTAATATATATTAATATAATATAAATTATTTTAATATTAATAAGAAATTCAAATTTTGTAATATGTAATTAAAATATATCTTAAAAAAGTATATGAGATTTTTGAAGGTTTTTTTAAGGAGGTAAATTTGTAATAATAATTATAAATAATAAAAAAATAAAAAAATAAAAAAATTGATGTTGAGGGTTGGTGTGGCCTAACTTGAAGGTTATCCTTAAATCTATGTGGTTTAACAAATTTGATACCTTGGATCACGATTGAATTCTTAAACCATAAGCTAATCCTGGAAATCATAAACACCCCAGCAAACCAAAATAAAAATTATATGAGATTAAATTATAAGTCAATATTTTATTTTGTAAATAAGATTAAGGTTTGACATTAGTTACAAGTATATAAGGTTGTTGTTAGAATTTTGAGAGTAATGATAAGAGATTTTAGCTTTCTTGCATGGCATAAATTTGAGGTGATGGTTTGAAAAATCATATATATAGAATATAAGCCAATTTTAATAGACAGATATGTAATTTATTATTTAAATTGGTAAATTTCTCACAAATATTATCACTTTAATTATATTTATATATATATATATAAAGGGGCAGTTTTTTCATGAAATGGACAAATATTTTTTTCCATAAACTGTGTGTGTGTTTTCAATTAAAACTCTTGGATTTCATTAACAAAATAAGGTTACATGACTCTCCTTTTTCAGATCCCACCCAAAAATACATATCACGAAATTGAAAGATCCCAAATACAACAAAGCCATAGAGTAGCATTTCTCTCTCCAGTTTATCAAAACATAACACCACATGCCTTATACGATCCACTTGCACCATAGATACATAAACAAAGATGAAAACCATAGTGTCGGGATGCCAGGGTGTATCGCCCTTTTCCAGGAACAAAAATCAACATAATGGGGCATAATTTTCAGATAAGATCCAATGTCGTCAACCGAGGCGAAATACATCTCCAAAACCATATATCTTCACAATATAGGAACATAACCCAAATAAAAACAGTGCTAGTGGTCCTCATAATAAGCAGGAAGTGACTGTTATGTGCATAGAGTCGTAATAAAGATCAACCACCAAGAAATTCATAACCCATAGAAGCGCACAAGAACATAGAGGCATCCATCGAAACATGGAACCAACATAAACGAATAAATCCATATCCAATTCCATTTAAACCATAGTTGTCTCAAAAACACATCAATGAGAGCCATAACCTCACCTTACCAATTCAAAACCTAAAGAAACAACAAGATAAAATCACCAAACATAAAAACGCAGATCCATCCATAGATGTATAAAGCTATCAATAACGCTAGCTAATCCACATTGGTTAAAAAGCTTCACAGAGAAACTACTCTCCACATTATAAACTAGGTTGTCAACCAGAAATATGTTCATCAACAATGTACTTTTGAACCAAAACATAATGAGGAACCCCATGAAGAAGCCATACCTTAGAGTTCGCATACCAAAATTGATTACAAAAAGTCGTGAAAGCCCACCATCTCTAGTCATGATTAGAAGAGGATATTGTAGTCGATGCTTGAGCACTAGAGTCCGGAGGGTCTGTGAGGTCACCAAAGGTAGAATCACTCACAAGAAATCCTTCTACATGGGCCTCATAACCTTTGATTGCAAAGCATGTGTTTAATGTCCTCCAATGAGGAGAAGACATTGTAATTTTCCATCTTCTTGTCTTTGAAGATAAGTCGCAATAGGATAGCCATTTGTTGATGTAAAGCTAAAGAATTCAGAAAATGTAGCCTCCTACTCTTGAATCTTCTAGGAGTAGGAACACATTTCATATATTTGCCAACTAATTCAGAATATGAATGATAAGGGTGTTCCCCTACCTCTTTACTTTCCTACAATTGAATTTCTTTCCTCACCCCAGGAGGGACTACATCAAAGAAAGTAGCAACATAATCATAAGCAAAAGGACAATCCCTTCTCTGCCCTAAAGTCTAATTGCCTCCTCGACCCCTCCTGCTACTCATTCTTTGTCTAGGAGCCATGTGCATTATTGAGAGGGAACACTTGTGACAACAACTGAAAGGCCCTCGACTTATAAAGAAAGAAGAGGGTTTAGACATAATACCTTGATCCCTAGACATGAAAACCACTATATCATCACCCATTTTCCACACTACTCATGCAAATTCCACCAAATTATCATATTCATTATAGGCCAAAACCATGACATACAAGACTCTACAATACCCTGACCAACAGTAAGGCTTACCTATGCTTTGACATAACATAGAGAGGTAGATACAAATCCTTGTTAGCGTAGCACCACCAACAAACACCAAACACAAAAAAAAAATTGATAGTACCACAATAGAACAAACTTGCTTGAACTCAGACCAACAAACTCTAAACAATTCAGAATCTTAGAACAATTAGGACTCAAAGAGACCCAATAAACATTATTACCCCGAGGACTGGAAAATTGCCCATGATATTACAAGCAAACATAAAAATTGAGCAGACCTACTAAACAAAGATTGAAGACCAAAAATTGGAAAATTATACACGTAACAAGCAACAATGTTCTCACCAGAATAGTAAAAACACTGAGGCCACACACCTGGATGCAGATAACAATGCCAATTTTATTATTCAATAACAACTCTTTATACTAGTAAAGATTACCCACTAGCAGAGTGACTGGGAAACAACAGATGGAGGTCAAGGGCCTGCCCTCACCTCCACTCACACTCACCTCTTCGTAAATACTTGGAAGTCCTGGCAAGGATTTCCCATGGGATCTCAGCACGTCAAAGGTGGCCAAGGCTTCGAGCCCTACCCTTGGATACTCTATTATGGCCATCGAGTAGCCTATGCCGTCAACAGAGGATGGGTCTTGCCTCAAATCTCAGTATAATTTTGTATTTGTTAGTCTTCTTCATCCCAGTTGCTACCAACCTCGCACGCAGTTTTGTTCTCAGCTGAAGGTTCAATGGAGATTTCTCTTTTCTCTAGGTTGGCTCTTTCTATGTTGGAGCTGGTTGCATAGTGTTGGTTCTCACCAGCACTCATCGTGGCCTGGTTCCCAGCTCGTTCCTAGTTTAGAGGGGAGCATTCTATGTGGGCACGAGTTGGGGTGGTGCCGATGAATGGCGAAAGAATTGGTAGAGAATTTCCAGTCACGACATCTTCGAGTTTGGTAATTCATTTTATAAGCTCATTTCTCTTATGCACTTATGTATCAATTGATGTTTCTTTTCAACCCCCTATAAGGTTTCATTCTGACTCCTAGGGCCATGGTGGTTCTGCCACGCTCGCCTTTAGTTTTCCTTGGTCTGCCTCCATGCCACGATAGAGGGGTCGTCCTCGATGGGGGGGGAGCATCTCTTCGTCAGGAAGAGTAGCAGAGGCAGAACGAGGGAAGCCACTTGTCCTTGGAGAATGCGACTAACAAGGAAACGAAGGAGGATGCTACAATCTCCTCCACCCTCTCCCCGGGCCATGTAATAGCACTAACTACCTTGGACTCTCTCGCAGCCCAGTTGCGCAATATTCAAATGAATGTTGACATAATGCGGGAACAACGCTACGAGGATCAAAATGAATTGGTAGCCTACATCAATGATGTTTAGCATGTTCAGAATGAAATTTTGGACAACCTGGATAACATTTGGGACAACATCGGCACACCAACAACCACCTTCACACTCTGGAAGCAAGGGTGGAACACATATACTTCCACATGCATGAACATGCAGGCGACTATGTTGCTCCTCTTGTCTTTCCTCCCAACCTGCGTCCTTAATATGTTGACTCCTGCTCTGGTTTATGTTCAATTTTGTTTATGTATGGTATGGATAATAGGCCAATCAAAAATAAAGGATGGCATCGAGTGTCCCTGTTTACCTCTAAGCCCTGTGCTCAAAAAGTCTGTTCAAAATGAGAGAGAAGGATCAGTTGAGACAAATTTTGTAGTCAGTTTCTCTTTCATAATATAATGAAAGCTTATCGACTGACACATTTTTTATTATTATTATTTTAGTTTTATTTTTATGTAATTTGACCAAGTCAAAATGTTTAACAAGGCAAGGCATGACATTACAACATTTCTTCCATATTAGGTTAGAGAGCACCTCTCAGTGCAATCAATCTTTTAAAATGAAAGGCATCACATACACACTTAAAAATATTTAGTGAATATTTTTGTCACCAAGTTTATGAATTTTTAAATTTTTTTCTTTTGTGAATCAACCATTTTTCTATTAATTCATAAAAAGATTACAATGTCGATGACACCATTTCAAAATATTTGAGGCCTCACTCCTACTAGATTTATCAGCCTTCAAGTACAAATAGAACAACATAGAGGAACTGGAGAAAATAAGAAGACCATAAATTAATGACCCTCAGTGACCATAATTGTCCACAAAGCAAAAAATATCCCAAAATCATAGTTAGCCATCCATGTTATCTAGATTCGAGTGATCAAGGTCTCTAACTCCAGGGTGTTGAAAGACTTCATGCACTCCATGTGTGTAATTCTTCCTTCGTAAGTGTCCATTCTCTCTTGGAGACACTTCTAACCTCTATGAAGGGAAATTTGTCGATCTAGGATTTGTTATTGATTGTGATGTATATCCTGCATAAAACTCATTTTATTATAGTCATGCTACCTGTCTCTTGCCAATTGTTGCGCTACCCTATCACTACTCAAATTTGGGCCTCGAAAGAGTCAAAGGGTGGTGGAAGGTCCACACACACCATAGATGCCTCTTGTGGCTTGCACCAAACCTTCTTCCTTGTCAATTTGAGCAATTGGGTGACCGACACCCTTACCAGGAGGGTGCATCCCCCTTCTAGGCCTCACCCTTTAACATAGTGTGACCAACGGGAGCTTGACCCCTATCCCACAGACTTCCCAATTCCATGTACACCATGTGACTACAAACGACAACTCACTTCCTCCTTCCCACCACCGAATAATACCACCAGGTCCACGCCCTTTCTAGACAACCCAAATGCCACTTTTTGCACCTACAAAAGCATTGTTGGGCATATGATGTCCACGAGATTCACCACCTTCATTTACCATCAAAACAATACCCCAATGCTGAGTGCCCTGGCTAACGTGAATTAAACATCCAACCCGCTGGCGACCACCATAGACCCACAATGACTGCTCACAAGCTATCAACAGACAATGAAATAGAATCCAACCTCCAAAAACCACCAGGACACTTGAGGGAAACCTAAGACCTTCCTAGAAATAGAGGATAGGACAAGAAAAAGGCCACCACGACCCCCAACAATACACAAAGACCCCTTCACCCTTAACCCAACTTGCCTTAGTCCCTTAACAAGATAGATACCAAGGTGACTCAATAACAAATGAAATTGAACATTTCCCATGAGCTTTACCACCATCATTCACTATCAATGTAATACTCCAACCCCGAGCTCCTCGTTTGACATGAATTAACCACCCAACCCACTAGCATTCGTCATCGACCTATAATGGCTGCTCACAAACTTCTGACAAACAATGAAATAAACTCTAGCCTCCACAAATCCACAACACACTTAAGGACAACACAAGACCCTCCCAGAAATAGAGGATACGAAAGGGAAAAAGTCACCACGACCACCAACTAACCACAAAGACCACCTCAAAACTCCACCCCAATCACCTCAATTCCCCAACAAGATAGAGACCAATGTGGTTGGAAAACAACTGAAATTGAAAAAAACATGTAGACCAAAGAGAAGGTATAACTTACTTCCCCCTGACACCGGTTGGAAGAGGACCCAAAGACAACAACCACCCTCCCTCGAGTCTATGTTTTGAATGCTTCATTCACCAAAGAGCCATGCGAACCAGGATCCTTGGTAGCATGTTGCACTGCCTTGGGGTTCCGCAAAACACCACTTATATTCCAAACAAAGTGCCTCTTTCTCAATTGCCAACTTGAGAATGAGCAAATCTTGAATGCACAACCTCCCCGTTTCTTTAAAACATCGGCTCCCCAAACTCCCCACTCTTTCATCTCCCGTCCAAACCAATTGTCTCGACTTAACTAGCACATTGCATTTATGATCATGAGAATTTCCAGAACTTTCTTTTGCCCAGTGCTCGTTGGGCTCTCTTCACACACCTCTTACTCATCAATGACACGCGGGTTGGTCGACTATGCCCTAAAATGGGGCTTCAACTGTGTCTTTTTCCACCCCATTGAGGAATGAATTTTTTAAATATTTAATAAATAAGTGAATTTTTATTTATTTATTTATTTTTATTTTTATTTATTTATTTATTTTAATTTATAAATACAACACATTTCAAAGTGAAGAAACAAACTAGTTGATGTATGTATAAATATATATAAGTTTAAGTTTTTAATGATAAACAACAAAAATTATATGGTTGAAATATTGTTATCTGTCATTAGTGTGCCACTCGAGAAACCAAACCAATAACAAAACAAGAAGCCATTAATGAAATGTAGTTTCAAAGTTAAAATTTAGCCTATTTAAAGGGGGGAAATTAAACCGACCTAGTTCCATCTTAACTCTGGATCTACCAGGGATTAAGAGTCTTTTCACTGTAAAAAAGGCTTGCATCTCAAGTGATTTGATCCCTCTCATCTCCTAGATCTAGAGTTAACATGGATCTAAGTTGGTTTAATTCCCCCCTTTAAATAAGCTATATTTCACACGAATACCATGGATCAATAACATAGTATTTTTTTATTTTATTTTTATAGGTTTTTTTTTTTACCAAGTTAAAATGTTTACATTACATTGCATTAATCTTTAATCTGACATTTTATAAATCATCACACTAAAATGTTTCGAGCCAACAAGTGTGGCTCATCATGAGGACACTAATAAGAAATTTGATCAAGCTTTGAAGGAAAGGTAGATCATATTTCTTCTTTCTTACTTGTAAACATGCATGTTCAAAATAATGAACTCTTACCACTATTTCTCTTCTGTACAAGGCTAGTATTTCAAAGTTAAGGCTTGTATGAGTAGAGCAGATATGACATTTTTGGAATCATCACATGAAACTTTTTTAGCTGATGTTTCTAGCCAACAAGTGTGGCTCATCATGAGGACACTAATAAGAAATCTGGTCAAGCTTTGAAGGAAAGTTAGATCATGTTTCTTCTTTGTTACCTGTTGACGTGCACATTGAAAACAATAAACTCTTACTGTTGTCTCTCTTCCATATAGGGCTAGAATTTTAGAGTTAAAGCTTTCGTGACTAGAGCTATTTTGATTTGACATTTTTAGAATCATCATAGTTAAATTTGTTAGCCGATGTTTCAAGTGAGCAAGTGGATCGAAACGCCTACTAATTTTTTTTTATTGTGATGATTTCGAAAATGTCACATCAAAATTGCTCTACTCATAGAAGCCTTAACTCATAAATTATAGCCTTGTACAATGGGGAGAAAATGGTAAGAGTTCATCGTTTTGAACACGCACGTTTAGAAGTACAAAGAAGAAATCTCAACTAACTTTCATTCAAATCTTTATTAGATTTCTTATTAGTGTCTTGGTGATGAGCCACACTTGTTGGCTTGAAACGTCGGTTAAATTTTTTTACTGCGATAATTCTGAAAATGTCATATCAAAATTGCTCTATTCGTAGAAGCCTTAACTCTGAAATTCTAGCCCTGTATGTAAGGGAGACAATGGTAAGAGTTCATTGTTTTGAAGTGCACGTTTATAGGTAACAAAGAAGAAACATGATCCAACTTTCCTTCAAAGCTTGATCAAATTTCTTACTAGTGTCTTGATGACAAGCCACGCTTGTTGGCTCTATATGTATGTATGCCTTCATAGACTTAACAATCAAATCACTGCGTGGAGGTGGGTCCCTTGTCCCACAAACAAGGGGGTCTCATACACCAATGTGGTGTTTGGCTTGGCCGTGACTTTAAAATTGGATAATAATAATAATAATAATATGTCGGATAAAAGGTTTTTTTACTGTGATGTTTCCGAAAATGTCAAATCAAAATTTCTCTACTCACAAAAGCCTTAACTCTAAAATTCCAGACCTGTAAAAAAGGAAGGCAACCCTAATAGTTCATCGTTTTGAATGTGCGCATTTACAAGTAACAAAAAGGAAATTTGATTTAAGTTTTCTTCAAAGCTCAATCGAATTTCTTATTAGTGTCCTGATGATGAGCCATAGTTGTTGGCTTGAAAAGTTAGCGAAATTCTTTTACTTTGATGATTATGAAAATGTTAGATCAAAATTGCTCTACTCACAAAAGTCTTAACTCTGAAATGCATTAATCTTTTCATTTAAATTAAATTTACATGAGATTGCATTACATTACGTTACAACATCTCTACCATACTAGGTTGGAGAGTGCCTCTAGGCGTAATAAGACATATCAGGTTGTAATGTTTACATGTTATCTAGTTCTTGAGAAGATTGACATGTAGCCAAAACTTATCGTAGAAACCAATTCCATACATCACAAAAAAACTCATATAAAGCTTAAACATGAAAAATTAACAGGAAGGAGAGGTATCCAATTTAGTTGGTTATGCCACATCCTTGTTATTGGTACTAGAAGCACAACTTGCTTCTATGTGGGCTAACCTTCCTTTAATTTCAGCCAACTACCGCTGAATTCCCTTGAGCATCAGCCAAATTTTATCCTATGAAACATGGCGTTCAAGCAAGACTTTGCCAAGGAATGCCTTAAGTTGATAGTACTGGTCGATCATATGGAGGTATTGGTTTTTCTTTCGTGCATGGGCCCATTTCCCACACCCAGGTTGCAATCTCCTCTTTCATTTTTTTCTTCATATTAGAGTGGCCCTGAAGTTCTTTCTGAATGTCTTCCTCCTTGTTGTTGAGCTCTTACTACATGACTAACAAAATCTAGTTGTGATGAGGCAAGTGGAAGAGTCAACACCAAACCGAGCCCTTGTACCACCTATAGATAGTCGTCCTCCACTACCCTTGTGACATCTAGCACATTGTCGTGTCATGGTGACTAGGGGAAGGAAGAAACGCAAATGATTGAGAGGCAATAAAGCCGAGGGACTAAGGGTGTGCAATTAGGAAAAAACTTTGAGACCTCCGATGCCAACCATTAGGCTTATTGTCTTGTCATGAAAGTCTAGTCCCCATTCATTGAATAATAAAGATAATGGGAGGACAAAACATAAATCAAAGATTGGGAGGGCCACAAAGAGACATTGTTTGCAGAGAAAATCCATAACAGAGATGAGAGAGGTTGGTCGAAGAGAAAATCGATAAAGAGCTTCAAATTTCAGAGAACAACTATCAATTCACTACAAATGAACCACATGGATACAAAACCTTTTCATTGCATGGAGTAATGAGAGGCAATGAATGACAATAAACTCATTTGCATGTGTGAAACTAACATTAGTGACTCACAAACCACATCTACCACAATTATGTTTGTGGTGACTACAATTTGACTCCCCACCACCTCCATTACTCACAAACCATATCTACCACAAGTATGTTTGTGGTGGCTACAATTTAGCTCCCACCACCTCCATTACTCATAAATCACATCTACCACAAGTATATTTGCAATGACTACAATTTAGCTCCCACCACCTCCATTACATTATCGATCACCCATATAAAAATGTATAAATTATATATTTATACTAAACATTTGTAAAATAGCTTTTCTTAATACAATAATGATATCAATTCATTATTTTATAATAAATTATATATTATAATTAGGTATTCTTCATCACTCTCACAATGAAAGTCTACATAGCGCTATATCAAACGTTCCAAATAACTTATAAAAACACACAATTATTTATGAAACATGACACCATATCCTTGGTACATATATTTAAAAACCAAAATCCAAATACAACTTTTGTTGTGAGTTATACTTATTAGCTTTATTTTAGAAAACCTAAAAGGTAAATAAAAATGTTAAATTTATTTTAAAAAATTCAAAACATAAAGTTTATTTACAAGTGATAAGGTCATTAAATTTTATTAATAAGTAATGAGACTTTTCTATAACCAAGCTTGTAAATAAAATTTTTAAAGTTACTTTAAAAAAATCGAAAATATAAATTTTATTTATAAATGATAAGTGCTTGAAAATATTAATTTTATAATAAGCGATATAAGTTCCTAAATAAGCGGAGACAATAAAATAAGAAAATAAAAACAAAGGCAGTTCGCTCCGTCGTATTGTTGTCTTGCCATGGAGAAACACACGCGAGCAACTCCACTACCGTGTGATTCAAAGTCTACCGTGTGATTCATAGTATACGTGGAATATATGCATACATATGTTTGCTCACCGCAATCCTTCCTAAATCCACGCATGTATTCACTGTTAATGCGATACTTTCATTTCGATTTGAAGTGGCAGTTACTGGCAGGGCGGATTAGCATTGAGCAATTCATTTATTTATGATCCCAGTCTCGATTTATAATCGGTTTGTGAAAACCCATGATGGAATTATAAGCGATTTTGTCAGTTCAGCATTCTGTAGTTTGGACCGTTTCAGTGCCAGAAGCGGTTCGTAGCTGTTGATCTCGGCTGTTTATCAATGAGTGTACTGCTTTCAGAGCTCCACGGGGAGGGCTTATCCTTGTTAACTCCACAGGTATTTGTAAGCTCAAATTGATGTCTATTATCTGTAACTTTCAAATGCCTAAGTGAATACGTTAGCTTTCCCAAGCTTTGCAGTTTAATAACAAGTTTCCCCTGGGATGGACTCTTAGAAAGGCAGTAGTTTGAGAAAATGTTGAATTTAGATAGACAGGTGAAAACACTATTGGAATAGAATGGAAAGGGTTTCAGTTCTTTTAAATATGTACTCTTTCATTTAGGGCAATTTGTTTTATAAACGAATTAAATTCTTCAAAATCACAACAGGTGTATTATTGTTAAAAAATCCAAGGCAGGGTATGATTGTGCTTGTGAAACCCTAAAGATGGGCGAGTCGAGGGAGTAGGAAGTGAGTACAAGCTTCGATGGGCTGCCTACGGGATAGGAAGTGAGTACAAGCTTCAATGGGTTGCATACATTCAAAAAATGCTAAGCGGAAGGAAAATGACAGAGACGAGTATGTCGTCACTCATATTGAAGATAATTCTGCGGATGGTGAAGCTGAAGGAGGTATTGGAGTAGATAGGGCAGGCTCCTTAGACTTGGATGCCAGAGTTCCTCGTCTCTCCAGGTTGTCGGCGCAGTTTCTACCTTCAAGCGGATCAAGAGTTGCACAGGTTCCGGCCTTTAATTTTGAATTGAAGTATTCTTACCTTTCACAGAGGGGATACTATCCCGAATCTCTCGACAAAGCAAACCAGGATAGCTTCTGCATTCATATGCAGTTTGGGAATAACATAAACGATCATTTTTTCGGGGTGTTTGACGGGCACGGAGAATTTGGAACGCAATGCTCGCAGTTTGTAAAGAAACATTTATGCGAAAACTTGCTCAGGGACCCAGATTTCCGTACGGATGCTGTGAAGGGATACCATTCAGCTTTTGAAGCCACCAATGGCCAGCTACATCGCCATAGCATAGATGATTCCATGAGTGGCACGACTGCAATAACTGTGCTAGTGAGAGGTGATACATTGTATGTTGCCAATGTCGGAGATTCTAGGGCTGTTATTGCAGAGAGAAGGGGAAAGGACCTTGTCGCAGTGGACCTCTCCAGTGACCAGACACCTTTCCGAGCAGATGAGTGTGCTCGTGTGAGAAAATGTGGAGCACGGGTGTTGACTCTGGACCAGCTTGAAGGGTTGAAAAACCAGAATGTACAGTGTTGGGGAGGTGAAGAAGATGACGATGGAGATCCTCCTCGCCTTTGGGTTCAAAATGGGATGTATCCTGGCACTGCCTTTACTAGAAGTGTTGGAGATAGTATTGCTGAAAACATAGGGGTTACTTCAGTTCCTGAGGTTCTTGTGATGCAGCTTACACCTATGCATCCATTCTTTGTTATTGCAAGTGATGGAGTTTTTGAGTTTCTCTCCAGTCAAGCAGTGGTTGATATGGTTAGTAACCTAATCCCATAATTTGCTCTGTATTTTGAAGGCTTATGCTATGTATCCAGTTAATCTGATTTCCTATGTTAATACTTGATGCAGCTGTTGAGTTTTATGCAAACTTTGTTTTTCTTTCAAAGGCATATCTCTCCTCTGTGTTGTGTTACTGCAAATTTAACAAGGGTATCAATGGACATGTACAGTAGTGTTTTTGAAGGTCCATAGTCAATAGTATTTTGCTTGCAATTATAGTAAAATTATTGTGTCATCAATGTCCACTCTGATAATTTTTTCTCTTTCAGCATCTCTGATATGTTTTGAACACATTTTACAAATGTTAACCTCATCTAAGTGAGGGGATTGTGGGCACATGAGCTCTTAGAGAAACTATCACGTTCAGTCCTTCGAAAGTGGATTGGTTGTCTCACACTAGAATGCTATCTAAAGCAAAGTTATTAGTGGTCATTTTACTTCATGATGTGGTCAAATATAACGAGCTTGTAAGAGGGTTAAAATTGGTGAAAGCCATAGGAATTGAAGTTCCTTTGTCCACCTTGACAAATGTTCACTGAAAGGGAAGTGTGAGACAATTGGAGAGAGAGTTGTGCAGTTGCTCTTTGTCATTCAATTATCATCTCTTCTTGATTGAATAGTCTGTTGGAAATATGGTAGCCATGGTTAGTATTTTCATAATGTGAAGAAATTATAAAATTTAAAATCTGAATTTTGCGTCCTAAACAATCCAAGTCGGTCTCCATTTTAACAAGTTGGTCAGTCCTTCTAAAGTGGATTGGTTGTCTCGCACTAGAACGCTATCTAAAGCAAAGTTATTAGTGGTCATTTTACTTCATGATATGGTCAAATATAACGAGCTTGTAAGAGGGTTAAAATTGGTGAAAGCCATAGGAATTGAAGTTCCTTTGTCCACCTTGACAAAGGTTCACTGGAAGGGAAGTGTGAGACAAGTGGAGAGAGAGTTGTGCAGTTGCTCTTTGTCATTCAATTATGATCTCTTCTTGATTGAACAGTCTGTTGGAAATATGGTAGCCATGGTTAGTATTTTCATAATGTGAAGAAATTATAAAATTTAAAATCTGAATTTTGCGTCCTAAACAAATCAAGTTGGTCTCCATTTTAACAAGTCGGTTAGGCCCCTAAAAGGCACCCATTCGACCCCATTTAAGTCTATTTATTAGAGAGCATCTCTCCTCATTTGGCATCATTGATCTATCTCTTGTTGAGCTCTGATTCAACAAAGTTGGGAGTAGAAGGAAGGGGGCTGAAAATCTAAAGGAGGGCTTGGCATTTGGTCTTGATTCTTGGTTACTGGTTTGGCTATTATATTGATATTGTTTTTGATGTATTTGAAGAATTGAACTCTCTCTCTCATAAGAAAAGACTTTTTTGGGTTTTCTCTTTTTGGGTTTTGCCTTGGCCTTAGGCCTAAATTTCCGTGTCTTTTGTTTCATTGTCTTATGTTTGTTTTACTGCTCTTTCATGTTTAATTGGTTGAGATTTTTCTCCAGTATAATTGCTTAATGATTTTGAATGAATACTATGTGGAATTAATGCTAACTAATCATTGAAAGTAGTTATCTATTGAAAAAAAAATTATTTTGACTTGTGCCCTAGAAAAAATTCAACATGGTGTTAGAGAGTAGGTTGAAGAGCAGTTTGATGAAAAGGACGAGTTGGTAAAAGTCTTACCGAGTTGATATGAGTTTGTTCTGGGCATTCAAATCAAGTAAAGAAGCAGAAGTCTCTTTAAATACGAATTATCTCTTGTGGTATATATCTGTTGTGGAAGGCTGAACCTTTAATAAGCCTTGTAATCAAAGGATTGATCTTGTGGTGATTCTTTATTCTTTATGCTAGCTTCTCTGTGGTGATTCATGTGAGTGTCCGTGGCATCACATATGTGGTATTTGTTGTATCTCCTATAAAAAATTGTGAGCTCTATGGAGCTATATATATCTCTGTGCTATTTGAGCTCTATGACTCCTAATATGCTTGTTTTGTGGCTCCAAATATGTGTGATTCTGAGGCAAGTTGTTCTATGATATGTGCGAAGGGAAAAGGTTTCATCTTCTCTATGAAGTATGTAGTTTGTGACATATACCAAGGCTTTGTGCAGTCTAAGGAAGGATAGAAGGCCAAATTTATGGACAAAGTGAACCTTTCTACCTCTTGCTGTAGCTACCCTTTGCAAACCAAGTCTAGTCCGAATTTCAAAGTTTAATTCTAGAGCCGAGATTAAGGACCAAGAAGAATCCAAGTTTTGAGAAGAATCCAAATTCTTGTGGTTTATTCGAAGCCCAAGATGACCGAGTTTAGTGAGTAATCTAATTTAAAGAGGTACAAGTTTTATCCTTGATCCAAGGGTCATCTCTGATCCGAACTAGATGTGTATAAGACTGGTTCGAGTGGGTAGGCAAGTCCATGGACACTTGATCGACTGCATCCCCAAGTGTGCTTTGAATGGTATTTTCGTCTCTGTTCTCCTGGAAACCATTGTACCTGTACTGTGAGAGGCAGATGAACACCTGGGATACTTGAAGACATGGCAACACTCACGGCAAGCAATCTGTCAGTCGAAAACCAAAATGAACATGAGAACTGACTTGCAACATACTTGGGTGCATGATCATGAAGGTTGCGCAATTTCGGCCGGGAGGTCGGGAGACCGACTGCCAAGACTGCACAAGGCACAGTTTGGGCTGTTGGGAGATTGACTGATTGCTGGAACTGCGCAATGCACAGTCTAGTCTGGCTATTGACTGCTGGGATTGTGCAATGCGCAATCCCAACTGGGAAGGACTACTGGCTTAGGGACAGATTTGCGCAATTCCTTGGGCCAAGCAGCCACTTTCCTCCAGAAATGCGCAAAATTGTCCTGGAGGCCAGTGCTAGGCAGGAATGCGCAAATTTAGATAGGAAGGTGAGCCTTCCTTTCCCAGATTGCACAATGCAGCCTTGGTGAAGGCAGAGCCTGGGCCAAGGTTGGCTCGACTCGCCGACGGGCAATTGAAAGCAAGTAAGTCAGTGAATGCATAGCGACACTAAGTGACAACAGAAGTGATTAATAGTGCATGCAAAACATGAATGAAAGATTCAGCGAACAGATCAACATGCATGTGGATGAGGCAGTTCGCTGGTTGGGCGAAAGTCCATGGAAAACAGTTTCATGCATGCGACAACAGTGAGATAGCAATGAAAACTGAAACAAAGCTAGGACAAGCTAGTATACATGTAAACAACAACAAGCGTTCAAAGAAATCAATCAAACAGTACTCCCACAAGCGAAAACACAAAAAGCGACAAAATGCAGCACAAGGCATGGGAAGCGGGCTTACCCCAAAACAACTGAGTTAAATGTGCTTACCGCTTGTAGATGTGATGTGGGATGTCAGAGTTGCAAGGTTGATGTGAGGAATGAGCACCACAACGTTTAGTTGATGAGTTTTGATAACATTGAGGTTGTGGGGCGCATGCCACGAATCTAGGGGAAGCGACACTTGGTGGGAGGTTTTGGAATTGCTCCATGCATGTAACCTCCAACTGCTAAACATAGATCCCTGAAACAAGGGATGCCTTTGCATGCTGCCTTGGGAGAAACAACCCATGCATGCAAGTTTGTTTTGCTTAGTCCCGGAGGGAACCGGTCAACTCAGCTGCACATGCAAGAGACTGCTCAACTGCTGGAGAAAAATGCGCATTTCTGGCTGGGAGCTGGGCTGGATGCCTAGAAGACTTGTGCAATTTCTGGGCAGAGCAGTTGACTGTTGCCCAGATTTGCGCAAATTCTGGGCTGAGCAGCCTTGCTGGGGAAATTTGCGCAAATCCTGTTGGGAGTGTTGGCAGGCTGCCAGAGAGGATTGCGCAATTTTTAGAGGGAATGCTGGTTGCCCTCCAGAAATGCACAATTTTCAAGGGGAAGCTGCTCAACCTGCAGCTGGACCAAGTCCGGGTGAACAACCTATGAGGGGAATGGATCAAGCTGTGACCGATAGGCTGCCTTTGTGCAAGAAAGACACTGAAGCTTGTGAACTTGACGAAGCAAGGAAAGCTGTTGTGAAGGTTGGAAGGGAGGCTCCAAAAAGAGGTTAAGGCAAAATTTTGGAGGGTGGTTGTAGCCACTACAACACGCTGATATTGAAATTGAATGATGAAGTTGGAAAATAATGCAAGAATGAATGTTTTACATCTAGCATTTGTAAACCCTAAACTAAAAGAATTATCAGGGTTTGGTGTCAAAACCCTAGCTAATTAGATTGCAAACCTTATTAAGACAAAAGGGGTTGGAAATGAAAACCTAGGGCTTATGGATTAATTGCTTCCACTAAAATAAAGGATCCCTAGCTTCTAGAAGATTTGACATCTTAATGATGAAGTTGATTTGCAGGATAGATGCAAGAAGGCTAAAGATAAAGAGAGAGCTAGCATGAACTGAAAAGATAAGTATCTTGTATATCTTTTATTGTTTTAATCATTACTGACATTGGATTGTTTATGGTTTGTAAACCCTAGGTAGGTTTTGGAGAAGAAAATATGAGGCTTATGGAGCATATCCTAAACCTAATTATGTTTGCTTGAAAGAAGAAACCCTAACTCCTTAATGATGTGGATGACATGGACTCCTTGATGATGTGGATTCCTTGATAATATGGACTCCTTGATGATGATGATATGGATGAAATTAACTCCTTGATGAGTTGAACAAGGTTGACTTGACCTAGGAAGATCAAGATCAAGAGGGAGCTGGCACACTCTCAAGAGATAAGTACTTTCATGATTATTTCTATTATTGTTTCATTATGAGCCTCTTATCTTTGTATGTCTTGGTTCTATTTGTTCTTCCATGTCC
The DNA here is from genome assembly GCA_000404065.3 of Pinus taeda. NCBI lineage: Eukaryota > Viridiplantae > Streptophyta > Pinopsida > Pinales > Pinaceae > Pinus > Pinus taeda. The sequence continues at coordinate 156,113 of APFE031619745.1, read as the reverse complement.
TCCTAGTGAGGATTACAGGTACATGATGTACTATGTCAAGGCTGTTGCAATTGTTGAAAAAATGGAAGAATAAAGTGACAAGAATACTCTTGATTTGATGTTGGATTCAAAGGGAGCAGGCAAGATCAACCTGAGTGAAGCATGTTGTGAAGATGGCTTGAATTCTTGAAGATTAATGCTGATCCAAATCTATGAAGAAGAGCCTGTGACTTTTCTGCTATGTGTTGATGATATGTTTTTGACAAGGACATAGGTCCTCTTCGTTCAATGTAAGAGGGGGTTGATTAAAGATTTGTAAGGTTGAAAATATGACACAAGCCTGGTGAAATCCTTACTCAGGTTGTGGCATAATGGACTGAGTCCATGGACACTTGCTTGAGGAAAATTTGAAAAAGTTGCGAGACTCTATTGTTGATTTGATGAGTCCCTCTGTTTGGCTCGTTGAACCACCTGCTACATGGAATTGTTGACTCTATCTGAACTAGATGTATTATGGGTGTTGTATTGGTCTAAATGACATGGATGGTCTTGTTGCCTGTAGCATGATTGAAGCTGGACATGTAGCAGATTTGTGAAGCTGTTACTAATATTTTCTTTTGTGTGAAGCCACTTATTGTCTGCATGATTCGACTATGGCACACTTTTCTGCTGATGAGCAGGTTGATGATATTTGCTTCGGTGAGAAGCCTCGACTGAAGTTGAATGAATAGCTAGATGTTGTTGAATGTTTGATAAAGTGCTAAAATCCTCCATGGCTACTTCTTTGTTGTTGAGCAGGTTGTTGATGTTTGTGTGAGAAGCCTAGAATGGCTTAGAACCTTGTTGGAGACGGAGCATTGATTATATAGCATCATGAATCTTCCTCAGGTTGTGTGTCAGGAGACCTATGGATTGGTTAGGAAGATTGTCACTCCCTTAGGTTGTGGGTCGGTAGGCTAGTGAGTATGGTCACCCTTAGGCTGTGGGTCAGTAGGCTAGTGTGTATGGTCGGGGAGCTTGGTACTGAGGCCTGAAGTGATCCTTAGGTTTTTACCGTGAAAACTGCTTGGTCAGGGACACTGAGTTTGTGATCTCTCCCTTAGGTGTTGATTGGGAGACTTATGGTTTGGTCGAGGAGATTAATCTTGAGTTCACTTCCTTAGGCTGTGGTCGAGAGACCTATGGTTTGGTCAAGAAGGATGAGTTCTTTCCCTTAGGTAGTGGACCAGGAGACTGTATAGCTGGGGATTGAGACAAGGATTCCTCCCTTAGGCTGTGGGTTGGGAGTTCTTGTTTGTGGTTGGGGAGATGTACCCTGTGCATATGATTGGTTTGGCCTCATTGATTGATCCTGCTAGTCAATAGGGCATTGACTTGAATGCATGGTGTTGTGGCTTTTGGGATGTGTTGGGTGTTATGTATCTTTCCTTATGATACTGGTGATCTCTCCCTTAGGCTGTGGGCTGAGATACCTATGGATTGGGTTGAAGAGATTGATCTTGATAGAGAGAGAGAGACTTGTACTTGTGATATCTCCCTTAGGTTGTGGGCTAAGAGACCTATGGATCGGTTGGGGAGATTGATCTTGAGAGAGAATGAAAAATACCTCCTGGCTAAGAGGTAGTGTTTGAAATATGGTAGCCATGGTTGGTATTTTCATCATGTGAAGAATTGTAAAATTTAAAATTTGAATTTTGCCTCTTAAACTAATCAAGTCGACCTCCTTTTTAACAAGTTAGCTATGCCCCTAAAAGGCACCTGTTCGACCCCATTTGAAGTCTATTTATAAGAGAGCATCTCTCCTCATTTGGCATCATCGATCTATCTCTTGTTCAACTCTGATCCAACAAAGTTGGGAGCAGAAGGAAGGGGGCCAAAATCCTGAAGGAGGGCTTTGTATTTGGTTTGGAACTTGGTCTTGATTTTTGGTTACTGGTTTGGCTATTATCTCGATATTGTTTATTGTTTTTGGGTTTTCCCTTTGTGGGTTTTGCCCTGGCCTCAAGCCAAAATCTCTGTGTCTTATTGTCTTATTGTCTCATGTTTATTTTATTGCTCTTTCATGTTTAATTGGTTGAAATTTTTCTTTTGTATAACTGCTTAATGACTTTGAATGGATACTATGGGGAATTAATGCTAACTAATCATTGGAAGTAGTTATTTGTTGAAGTAAAATTAATTCTCGCTTGTGCCCTAGAAGAAATTCAACACAATCTACCTATGTGCCATAATTTTATTTATTTATATTTGTGAATGTTCAATTATTTATTTATTTATGTTTATTTGGTGTTGGAACAAACACACAATGTAAGAGAGATTGGGAAGTGTGAAATACATATTATTCAAATGATCCACATATAAGCACATCAATTTATGACACTTGGTTTCATCTTCCAAGAGGTCTTTTGGACTCACTCATGAATCTTCACATTCACTTGTGGTTTTTCACCTACTGCAGAACTGAATAATCCAAATTTACATAATCCTTAAGGATTATGCTCCCAAAAAAAAAAAAAAAAAAAAAAAAAAAAAAATTTGAAGCGATATTTGTGAGTACAATGTTGAAAATTGACAGCTTAAAAATGAATTTTTTTAAATAAAATCTGCCTTAAAAAAATAGAAAGTCATGTCTAGCATGTCAAGTATGACTCCAAAAATAGTAAATCACCTTGCATCAATTGGTAATCAAGTGTAATTGAAGGAAACTCACCTAACTTATCATTAATCAATTCTTAATAGTTCAATCTTGACTTAACCATTAGTATTATTAATATTTTTATTATTATCTTTTATGATACTATGATATTATTATTAAAAGGAATTACAAGTCACCTTACCTTCATCACCTCAATCACTTCGAACCTCTCTCCTTGAAGACACATGGCACTTCGTAACTCTCTCTCTTAATGTTACACTCTCTTCCACACTCATTAAAGTCATGGCATATTCCTCTTACACTCATTAAAGGCATGTCATAAAAGATTACTCTTACACTTTATTTAATGCATATGTTACACTCTCCTTAACTAAGGCATGCATTCCTCTCTTAATGGCATAAGTTACTAAGGCATGCCTTTCTCTCCTTAATGGCATGAGTTACACTCCCCTAAATGGCATATGTTACTTTTCCTCAAGGCATGGATATTGCTCCTCCTTCATGACAAGAACTTGTTGCTCCTCCAATATATGTTTCTCATGTCTTCTCACCTACTACTACTTGTGCATTGTGAAAGAAGGATTTAAACTTGAGAAAAAGTTGGAGAGTCTTGAAGAAGATTGTGAGAGAGAGACTTGGAGAGTAAGAGCAGAACTTGGAGAGCCAAGGTTGATTCAGTGTTTCAATGTTGATTCAGTTGAAGGGAAGGTTGATTCAGTGTTTGCATTTGCTGCTACTACTAGTGATCTTTATGCTTCAACTTGTTCTGATTTGCGTGAACTTACTCATTCTCTTGATCTCTCATTGTACCCTGTATCTTTGCTGATCAATTGATATCTAATAGAAGAAGAATCTGGTTGGGTTTTCCCCTTGTGGGTTTTACCTTGGTCATTAGACCTAAATTTTTTGTGTCTCATTTTGTTATTGGTTGCCATCTATTGTGCATTTGGTTTATGTTCTATCTACAATTGTTTAACTAATATTGCAACAGAAAGTTGTGAAATAAATAATTGTTTCAGCATAGAACATTAGAATTTCAACATGGTATTAGAGCTTTGGTGAAGACTTGCCCAAGAAGATAAGAACTATCACTCATTTGCAGAAATTTTACTTTAAAGAGATTTTACTTGTTGCTGAAATTTGTTTGACTTGATCAAGATGTCTTCTTCTTACTTCAAGAATGAAGAGACGCTGAATGAGGCTTCAAATTTTGGTCCATGGAAGGCAAGATTGGATATTACTCTTGAAGAACATGATGTATTGGAATATGTGGAAGACGAGGTAGCAAAACCACTATAAAATCCGAAGTCTGTTGTCAAGGCTAAATTCAAGAAGGGAGAAGTCAAGGCTAAAAAGATTATCCTTCATCCTCTTGAAGACCATCTCATCACCTATGTCTCCAAGTTGAAATCTAAGGAAATGTATGACAAACTAATTGGAATGTATCAAGTAAACAACTTGAGTCAAATCCTTGCTTTGAAGAATCAACTCAATGACATTAAGATGAACAAATGAGAGACCATTCAAGCATACTTCATGAGGATATCAAAAATCAAGGATCAACTGTCAATTGTTCGTGAAATTGCATCCGATAAAGAGTTGGTGCTGATTACACTTGGAGGTCTTTCTCCAACATGGGAAACTTTTATCACTACCATCAGCAACAATGATAAGTTTCCCACATTTGATGAGCTCCCGAGAAAGTGCAGTTAAGAAGGAGGCCAAAATGATTTCCAGAGAAAGAATTCCCAAGCATGAAGAGGGAGAAGTTAGAACCTATTACATTTGCTGTCCAAGGCAAGAAGCAAAAAGGAAAAGGAGGTCATCACTTTTCAAGAAAGCTTGCTCCTAGATCCAACAGTTCTTATAATTGGAACAAGGACTTGTCAAAAGTTCAATGCTACAATTGCCAAGCATGGCCACTATGCTCGTGACTGTCTAGAAAATAGAAGAACACCAAGATCCAACTACAACAATCATAGGAACAATTTCAGATCTGATTATAGAAGAAGAAGAAGAGAAGCTCTTGCTATTCGTAAACAAAACTATCGTTCTTCCAAGAGTTCAAAGAACCCAAGGTATGATAATGCAGCTGAAACACAATCACAATACTTTCTTGTTTATGCTCTTTCTAGTTCCTCTCTTGTAGGTTCTTGTGACAAGTGGTTGGTTGATAGTGGTGCCTCAAGATACTTTATTGTTTATAAATAAGTTCTCTCAAATTTGGTTGAGAGGGAGACAAATATGAAAATCATTCTTGGAGATAACTCTACATATCCTATAAAGCGATCTGGTTCTGAATCTTTTCATCTAGTTCAAGTTAAAACTATATCTCTTCAAGAAGTTTTGTATGTACCTGGCTTGAAAATGAATCTTGTATCTATATCTGCCGTAGAAGACAAAGGAGTGAAATGTGCTTTCATAAATGGAAAAATTCTTACTTGGCCAATGAGATCTAGCATGAGATATGATTTCACTTTGGATCGATATTTGAAGGTCTTTATAAAGTCAATGGAAGACCAATCCATGCGTTGATTCATGACAACAATCATCAATGTGGACTTTGGCACCAGAGGTTCACTCATTTGCACTATAAAGCATTGGCTCATGTGAGAAAAATGGTTTCTAGAATGCTTGAGATTAGAGTGGATCATGATGGGGTTTGACAAGGGTGTGCAAATGGAAAACAAGTAAAGGGATCATTCCCTTCAAGCAAAAGCAAACCCAGTCAGATAGTTCATCTTATTCATCCCGATTTAGGTGGACCTATGCATGTAACTTCTCTTGGTGGCTACTTGTATTATATAATCTTTGTGTGATTTGTCTCGCAAGACATGGATTTTCTTTTTTAAAAGAAAAAAGTCAAACATTTAACATGTTCAAAGACTTCAAAGCTCTGGTAGAAAAACGAACTGGAAAACAGATCAAAATATTCAGATCTAACAATTGATTTTGGTATTGTATGTTGATGACTTATTCTTAACAGTTGGAGAACCTCTTATCGTCCAGTGTAATAGGGAGTTAGTTTTTGAGTTTGAAATGAAAGATCTTCATTTGATGCACTACTTTTTGGGCCTAGAGGTATGGCGCAGACTTCATGAGATTTTCCCTTCTTAAGGAAAATATGTCGTGAAGCTATTGGAAAGATTTGATATGACAAAATGTAAGTCCATGAATACACCAATGGAAATGAATTTCAAGAAGTTATGTGGTGAAGTTGCAGGTCCTGATTTGACAAATCCTTATGAGTATCGACCACTGATTGGGGCATTGATGTTCTTAGTGAGCACTAGACTAGGCATATGTTTTGCGGTCAATACGTTGAGCCAATATATGATTAAGCCATCACATGTACACTAGATTGTTGCAAAGCATGTGCTGAGATACCTGCATGGGACCATCAATCTTGGATTGAGATACACTTCGGGAGATATGAGATTACACGGGTACTCTGATGCTGATTGGGTTGGTAAGCCCGCTAACAAAAAGAGCATATCTAGATGCTGCTTTAGCTCGGGGCTTGCCATGATATTTGGAGACTTGGATGAGCAAAAAACAAAATTCTGTAGCCCTTAGCACGACTGAAGCTGAGTATATTGCTGCTAGCATGGCTAGCTGTGAGGCAGTATCGTTGAGGAAGCTCTTTGGAGAGCTGTTTGAGCATGTACTAGATACAACAGTAATATGCTGTGAGAAAATCTTGTGTTGCATGACAAGTCCAAGCACATTGAGATTAAATATCACTATATCCGGGATATGGTGCAGAAAGAAGTAATGAGATGCCATCATATTGTGACTGATGATCAAATAACTGACATACTCACAAAGCCTTTGCCGAAAGGGAAGTTCTTGGCATTCAGAGAGCAACTTGGACTGACAGTTGTGACCCTTCCTGGTGGGGGCAATCATGAATGGTTGAGAACATTGAGCTATGCTCTTCCCTCTTGTTTGAGCTCACGAGTTAGGAATGGAGCTAGGAGAGCTTCTAGGGTTGAGGGAACTCTTGACTGAGGGTTGTGCATAATCCTTGTCATGTGTTGACAAGTGGTAACCCCCCCAAGCAGAGATGAGACTTGGTTGTGCACAATCCTTGTCATGTGTTGACAAATGGTAATCCCCCCAAAGTCTGTGGATGCAGGTGTTCTACCACTTGCCTCTTATGGTAAAGCTTGGTTATGCATGATCCTTTTCATGTGTTGACAAGTGGTAATCCCCCAAGCAGTGACGAGACTTGGTTGTGCGTGATCATTGTCATGTGTTGACAACTGGTAATCCCCCTAAGCAGAGATGAGACTTGGTTGTGCCGATCCTTGTTATGTGTTGGCAACTGGTAATTCCCCCAAGCAGAGATGAGACTTGGTTGTGCACAATCGTTGTCATGTGTTGACAAGTGGTAATCCCCTCAAACTCTGTGGATGCAGGTGTTCTACCACTTCACTCTTATGGTAAAACTTGGTTGTGTGTGATCCTTTCCATGTGTTGACAAGTGTTATTCCCCCCAAGCAGATATGGGATTTGGTTGTGCGTGATCCTTATCATGTGTTGACAAGTCGTAATCCCCCCAAATTTGTATCAAGGTGGGAAGCTCCATGGATATAGGGTGATAAATGAATCTCCCCTATAATGATTCTTCTTCATTAGACTGAGACATCATTGTTTTAGAGCAGAGATGAACAAAGATGAGTAGAGAAAGCACAAATCTTTGTTGCAGAAAGAAATTCCTCCCTAACTGAAGGGAGTGTTCAAAATTGACAGCTCATGGTTTCATTTCTGATAATTTTGGAGTGACTTTCTAAAAATAGAAAGTCATGTCTAGCATTTCAAGAATGACTTCCAAGAATAGTAAATCACCTTGCATTAATTGGTAATCAACTATAGTTGAAGAAAAATCACTTAACTTATCATTAATCAATCCTAATAGTTCAATCTCAACTTAATCATAAATATTTTTAATATTAATACTACTATCCTTTATGATACTATGATATTATTATGAAAAGCAATTACAAGTCACCTTATTTTCATCACCTCAATCACTTCACACCTCTCTCCTCGATGACTCACATGGCACTTTGTAACTCTCTCTTAATGATATGTTACACTCTCTCTTACGCACTCATTAAAGTCATGGCATATTCTTCTTACACTCATTAAAAGCATGTCATAAAAGATTCCTCTTACTCTCTCTTTAATGCTAATGTTACACTCTACTTAACTGAGGCATGAGAGGAAACTTAACTAAGGCATGCGTTCCTCTCTTAATGACATAAGTGCGTTTCTCTCCTTAATGGCATGAGTTACACTCCCCTAAATGGCATATGTTACTGTTCCTCAAGTCATGTGTATTTCTCCTCCTTTATGACAAGAATTTGTTGCTCATACATATTTTTCTCATGTCTTCTCACCTACTACTACTTGTGCATTGTGAAAGAAGAATTCGAACTTGAGAAAGAGTTGGAGGATCTTGAAGAAGATTGTGAGAGAGAGACTTGGAGAGTAAGAGTAGAATCTGATGAGCAAAGGTTCATTCAATGTTTCAATGTTGATTTAATTGAAGGGAAGGTTGATTGAGTGTTTGCATCTGCTACTGCTACCAATGATCTTTATGCTTCAGCATGTTCAAATTTGGGTGAACTTACTCATTCTCTTGATCTCTCATTGTACTTTGTATCTCTATTGAACAATTGATATCTAATAGAAGAAGAATCTGGTTGGGTTTTCCCCTTGTGGTTTTTGCCCTGGTCATTGGACCTAACTTCTGTATGTCTCATTTTGTCCTGGGTGGTCTTCTATTGTGCATTTGGGTTATGATCTGCCTACAATTACTTAACGAATATTGCAACAGAAGGAAGTTTTGAAATAAGTAATTGTTTCAACATAGAATGCCATAATTTCAACATACAAAAAGAGAGATGAAATATAGAGTTGGATAATAGGCAATGGTTGGATGTGTTCTCTTAATCTGGTGGTCTAAAGAAGACCACAAATCAAAGTGACCGCTAACTTTGGAACTTGGATTGAAGTAGTTCGTGGACTAATTTCGAATTTGGCTAGAAGGTGACATCTTCTGTGATATGGAAGTGTTATTTGATGCTGGTTTAAAGATAACCACAAACTGTTGAAATGGTGGTCTGAAGATGATCGCAAATTGTTGAAATGATGGTTTGAAGATGACCACAAATTGTTATCTAGCAAAAGCAACGAGTCTTCTACTAAGTGGCGGTATAAGGAAGACCACCAACTTTGGAACTTTGCTCGAAGTAGTTCTCGGGAATTTTTTAAATCTAGCTAGAAGTTAACATCCTTTGCGAAATGGAAGTACTCTTTGATGATGGTTTAAAGACGACCACAAATTGTTGAAATGGTGGTTTGAAGATGACTACAAATTATTGTTTAGCAGAGTAGTAAGTATTCTACTAAGTGGTGGTTTAAGAAGGACCACAAACCAAATGGTGCTCACGGAACATGAATTTGTCTCTAGCTACATCTTTGACTCTAGCTTTGGCTGACTTTGGTTTTGGTTTCAGCTGTGGCTTAGGCTTGTTTGATATAACTTTGAAACAAGTAGTTGACTATCATTACCCCCTCTTGTCAAATATAAGTTGAGAAGATGGAAAATCTCTCCATTGCAATATGTGTCAATACTCGAGAATGAATTCTATGGTATTATTGATATATCTTTTTGGTTGTTGAAGACTATTGCCAAGAAGCGATCCATTCAAGGGGAATCTTTGCTCTTGCAGGTTTCTTGTGACTCAAACATCTATTTTAATGATGAACATGTTTTTGACAATGCCCACAAGGGTGAAAGATTAAAACACTGGTCTTTCATGTGTGCCAAATTGATGACAATGTTGGCATTTGAGAATATGATGTGGAAATGGAGTAGGGGAAGATGAGTTTTCTTGAAGAAACTCATTAATTTGAAATTGATTACTTCTTCCCAAGCTCTGACGATGAGCTTAGGAAGTCCATGTTGAACTTCTTCAATTTCATTTGAATTTTCTCCCAAAATGGTGTCATTGATTTGATCACATGTTAACGGCTAATAGGAATAAGAAAGGGAATTGTTTTGAACAAAAACTAGTTTATAATGACCACTCTTGGAATTCATCTTGTTGGAACTTATATTTGAGCTGGAAAAACTCGATTTTGTCCTATGCATCTTGCAACATGTTCAAACATCTATAAGAATGGTTTTGGCGATTTTGACTATATCGTCAACAATAGAGAGTATTAAAGTCTTTAGTGACTCTAATCTTCATCAATTTGAGCCATTTTTCAACAATTCAAGCTCAACGAATGAAGGATTTCAACTCCAATAGAAAATGCACTCACTCTTAAATATGTAAACTTACAAAAAGATAAATAGCCTCCAATTCCAGATAATTGATATCTTCTAGGGCCAATATAGGAGTTCTTCTTGTTATAGTAGCATTATCATTGATGCAATTGAGAGTTATTTAGGTTTGGTTGGTTTAACTTTAAAAACCAATGTTCCACCAAGTTTTTGGGACAAGGAGGCGAGGGAGCGGGGATTTGCAGGAGCGACCTATGCAAAAGATCCCCACTAATTTTTAGAAACGTGGGGGGACGTTTGGGTCTTAAAAACTTATAAATATAAAATATAAATCAATGAATCATATAATGGAAACAAATTTAAAACGAAAAGCATGATCATACATGTAAGGTTGTAACTGTATAATGTAACTACTAGTCTACTAACTTACTAACAATGCACAATGAAAATAAATTATAAAATTATAAATGTTTAAACTTTTAAACCTTAAACTTTAAACTTTAAACCATATTGATGTTTCATTTCCAATTATGAACACTGAATATTGAATATTGAAATAAAATTATAAAAGTCAAGTCTAATACATCAAGAGTAATTTTTTTTACTTTTATAGAGTCAAAATAACATAAGAAATATCAAAAGATAAATGAGCATAATCGCTCAAGGTAATCCGTTCAACGAAGGAGCAGACAGAAGGCTACTTGGCGATGGCGGCAGCCTTTCGTTCAACGAAGAAGCAAAAAGAAGGCTGCTTGGCGATGGCGACAATGTTCAGTTCAATGAAGGAGCAAACAAAAAATGAAATGTGAAATGAACATAACGTAAATCCTTCCCGGTTGGTCAACAAATATTAAAAATTACATTTTTTTTGTTTCATAAAAAAATTTGCGAATGTTTGGTCAACAAATATTAAAAGTTACATTTTTTTGTCTCATAAAAAAATTTGCGAATGTTTTCTAGGGAAACGACCCCTCAAGACCCCTTAAGACCCCTTTCGCCTAGGAAACGACCCCTTTCAAGTTTCCTTGTGTACCTGTTTTTTGGGAGCGTGGGGAAACAACCCTCTCTCATCCCCAAGTCCCCGGAGCGCGAGGGAGCTAGGAAAATCGACCCCCAAGTGGGGGAACGCTACCCCGTGGAACACTGTTAAAAACCAAAGATGATGCCAAATTTGCCAATCTCTTTTTAGGACTTCCAATCTCTCAAGTATTAACTCTGTGAGGAACATAATAACAAATTGGTCATGACCACAAATCAACGAGGAAGAGGCAACACCAACTCTAGCCTTCTTGTAAAATTTTCACAAGTAATTAACTGTTATACCAATTACTTGTAAGCATAGTAGCGCTACTAAGATTGGCATTGAAGGATGGATTGTTAATGAATCTAATTCTCAAATTTGGGCCCTTTTAATGATGTTGTCTAGGGAAGCTTATGTGGAGACCTGGCTATAGCAAAAATGGCCACTCATTGCAGCAATAATGTGTCATGTCCCCATTTTTATTCTTCTTCATAGTATAGCTAGGGTGGATTTCCAAGACAGGGGATGACCAGGTCAGTGGAGCAAGTTTGTCATCATGCGTCCCGATGGAGTTTTGAGGAGTTTTTATGGGATTTGATGGCATTCGCTTGACATATACCATCATCAACACATTTTGCCTTTCGTTCTGTTGCATTCTGACAACTTTAAAAAATCAACATTATTATTGGGCATAACTTAATTAATTATGCTCGAGGTGGCATTCCGAGGAGATTAATTGATGGAACACCTCAGTGTAATACCTCGTTGGAACCAGAATGAGAAGATTTGCATGATGGGATTTTTGGATGGGAGTTCAGTGACCTGAGGAGACATGGTGGCCAATTTACCCTTTTCCCGCATTAAAAATAATATTTTAATTAAAATAAAAGAGGGAAAAGTGCTCCATGATTAAAATAATAATAAAATAGAAGATTCTAGAGGGGTCCATCAGATCTATAAAATAGGAGGAGACCATTAGAGGACATCTTGGATTGAGTATTGTTTCTTGTATGAGAGGTTGAGAATCTGGTTCTCTACTCTAGCAGTAGCCCGAGGACGAAAACTCTAAGGTGATTCAGTGAGAGTGGGTGAGCACCCATCTCTTCCCTTGGTGAATCCATTCAGGGTTCACAGGTTGCAGTGTATTGTTTTTAAGTTGTTTTGGAGGCTGATTTGCGGCATTGTTGTAGATTTGTTTGAGGCCAGATTATCTCTGCTGTATGGGTTGTAGGTGCATGTAAAACCCTAGTTGTCTAATATAATAAAGCTAAGAGTTTTCGTATTTGTTGTGTTGTGAGATTGTAGTGCTATGTTTATTTTTACATGGCAATCTTATGTTTATGAATCGAATTTGTTGCTAGAGTGTTTATGTGTTAAAAATTCGAGCTTGTCCCAATTTTTTCTCATTTGGGACATACGTAATGCTAGTCTCAATCCAGTCAACCACAAAGACATTTGTGGTTGTTCAACCTCCCTTTACAATAGCCATTTCAGCTAAAATAGGATCTTTGACTCCCAACAATGTTTAGACAAATGAGTTATCAAAACGTGTAGATGCATATTGGAAATGTCATTGCTTCTTTTGGGTCTTCTCTACTGATCAGACCATTAAGGACCTCATTTACAATTCCATTTGCGCCAACATGTATCATACCATCAAGACAAGTTTTGAGATCAACTATCCTGGCCAAGTTGCGTGCATGACTCGCAGTTTCAATTTCAACTTCAACTACATCAAGTTTGAAACTATCACTCATAAATCCATAATACACAATTGTGAGAACTTCTTGAACCGACAAATTTTTGTGACCCAAAAGTAGTTGCTCTACAAAATTTGCTCATAGACTTGTCATTGCAAAAAATGACGAGTTTGTTGTAAAGAGTGAAGCATGGTTGATGGCGACATAAACAAAAATACCATAAGCAAAGGTTGTGAAGAAAAATAAGAGGATTATGAGTAGAAACATGACAAACAAATAGATTTGTAGCAAGTACGAAACCTTGAAGCAAGTGCCTATGAATTTGGAAAGAAAGATCAACATTTATTTTTCTATGAAATTTACTATCCTCATATATCACTCGAATACTGTAGCAAGAAGAGAATTGTTGAGGGACATTGCTATTATTTCCTCTAAGTGTCTCATAAACAAAATTGCTGGAGTTGTTAAGCAGGTGGTTCAGGCTAGGTGGATTCTAGGGTGTTGGAGTGTTTTAGTGAGAATAAATTGCAAGATATAGAGTGTGGAGGAAATAGGATGAAGTTCAAAGTCAAGTCGGTGAAGAAGCTTGAGCACAACCTGGTATGTAGACGAGCCATGAACGCAAACCCTACGAAGCTTCAAAACCACACCTAATTACAAGTAAAGAAATTTGTAGTAGCGTCTACCAAAGCCCTAAAATCTTAAGAATTCTTCTTTGTAGGTTTTGCTTGAATATTGTCGGCAACAACAATGCCTTTTCCCGTTAGCTTCTTGTTGACCTTGTTGCCTACACCTACCTACAGTTAGTGAGAAAAGCCTTTAACCCCACAAGATGTTGGTGGCAGGGAACTAAGAGAAGGGGCTATCACACTAATCTTGACTCTCTCCGTGTAAGCTATCTCCTAGGATAGCTAAGGGGGGTGTTCCCTAAAGGAAATTTAAGTTAAAGATGTGAGTTTCTAGGATAGTGTTATTGTTATGGATTACTCTTAGAGATTTATAAGCAAATGTGATATGAGAAATATGACATCAAATAATTTTGACAACCATCAATACATAAGACGAGCATTCAACTTGTGCTTTCAAATAATATTGCTTTAAAATGAAACTATATTTGCTGAAAGTAAATGAAATGCTTCCAAAATAGAAAGCTAGAACAACCCTGAAAAGTGAAACAAAAGAGTGTTAGCACAAGATATTGCAAGATACAAAAAATGCTTTTGAGATAAACAAATCTATGAATCAAAGCATGTGAAACTATCTTGCCATAGTTCAAACAATTAGTAATCTACTTTGGAAAGAAAAACTTAAATGCTAAACCAAGCCAACAATATGAAATTAGATTTGCAACATGAAAATGAACTCATATATATATATATATATATATTATTTATATATATATATATATATATATCATCCACAAGCATTATTTGTTGCAAAGTTGAAAGAAATACAATACTTGCCTTTAAAATGCTTCTTGAAATATAATTTGCATATGAAAACTCGAACTAATAAGATAGCAAAAATTTGAATACTTTGGAAGTAAAGTAAATGTGATGAAATAATGCTCTTGGTTAATTTTATTAGTTAGCTCTAAAACAAGATTTCAATTTGAACACTTGTTCCTCAGACCTCACCCTCGCCCAACTCTTTGAGTCTCACAGTGAGGAGTCCATAGAGGTAGAGGGTCCTTAAAATGTCTATTCAACCAACTTATGTTGAAGGTTAATTTTAGTGAGGCTTGGGGCCTGTTATCGTTCAAATTAACAGGGGTCCCAAAGTGAATCCTAAAGGGGCAACTGCTAGGACAAGGGCAACAATGGAGACTTAGCCCACTATCACCTCTGGTTAAGGGTCCCTACTCTTCATGGACTTTCACCGATGGGAGGAGACCCGGTATGAGGACTCACTTACAAAGAATATATCAATGCAATGGATAAGAAGTGATTCCAATCACCATGTCTAAGGAGAATCTCAAAATTAGGGCTTGCTTGCTTTGTAAGCAAGGTGTAGGGTTTTTTCTAGGAAAGGTTGATAAAGATTTGAGGGATAGGTTTATGGAGTATGTGTTAAAATTGGCAACTAGGGCTGAACTCCATGTGGGTCGTCTTATTTATGGCAGCTGCCATTTTTCCTTGATTCCTCTCATCGAGAGGTGTAGGATTGATCTAATGATCATCCAATTTCGACGAGTATTTATGAAGATATGAATTTATTTGTAATTACTTGACAAATTGTCAAGGTCGGCCAACAACTAAGTGTGTGGCACACATGCCCAATGTTTCATATAAATGTAAGTGAGGTTGAGTCATTATCTCATCTCATCTCATCTTGTCTTCTTCTCTCTCACTCTCCTTACTTGATTGGGTTAACAAGGAGCAGCTAACGTGGGAGAAGAAGGGCGCAACAAGGAGGCAAGGAAGATGCAACAAGGACGAGGATGCAGGTTTGTTCTGCGTTGACTTTTGTTGACCTGGGTGCAGCGAGCAAGAGAGGGTTGCTTTGACCAGCAAGGGAGCCATTTTAATTGCGGCCTAGTGTGGGGAGTCTCCCTCAAGCAAAGCTGCAATCCTGATTTGCTGCCTGTGGACCTGATTTGACTCACGAAGTGACTAGCGCTGACTAGTTAGGGCTGACCGCAGGGCTGCCTAGATGTTGACCAGTTTTGACCATTTATTTTGGGCTGTTTCGGGCTGTCCTTCATTGCTGTTGAAGGCTGAGTTGACTAAGGTTGACTTTAGGCTATTTGTGAACCATTTGATCCACTTTGCAAGTGTTGGTTATGGCTTCTATTGATGCTGTCATAAAAATTAAAGATTTGTACTATTGTACTATTTCTCTCTTTGCTGAACTATTGAAGATTAAAGAAGAATTGATCAAAGGGTTTCCCCGCATTGGGGTTTGTCCCTGGCTAGCTGCCACATCTGGTGTCTCTTGTCTTGGCTTGCTTTCTGTTGATCTATTAATGTTCTATCTGCACTTTACTCTATGTTTATGTGATTGCTAAACAATGGCTAATAAGAAGAATTGAAGTAAACTGCTCTAAGCATAGAACATACTTAACATGGTATCAGAGCTGACGTGAAGACAAAGCCCAAGCAAGAGCAAGAGCAATCACCGAAGGCTGTTGAAGCAATCTCAAAGACTTCATGGGGTCCTTATCACACTTCCCCACTGAAGACAAGCTCCGTGAGAAGTCTGACTATCACGGATGGAAGATGTCTCTCGATCTGACATTAGAAGATCAGGAAGTGTTGGACCATGTGAGAGGAAAAATCGTTGATCCTCCATCAAATGCATCTGCTGCTGCAAGGAACAAGTGGACTAGGGGAGAAGTCAAAGCAAAGAAGATCATCCTGGACTGTATCAACAAGCGCCTGGTGACCTATGTTTCTGAGCTGACCATCTCCAAGGAAATCTACGATACACTGGTAAGCTTATTTAAAGTTAATGATGCAAATCAAGTTTTGTTCCTTAAGAATAAGCTGAAGGAAATTAAGAAAGGGAAAGATGAGAGTATGCAAGCATATTTCTTAAGGATCACTCAGATCAAGAATGATATCCTATCAATTGGGGAAGTCATTCTTGACAGGGAACTGACCATCACAACTCTCGGAGGGCTCCCATCTGAATGGTATATATTCAGAACCACTCTTCTCAACAATAATGTAATTCCTGGATTTGAGGAATTGATGGCGAGATGCATTCAAGAAGAGACAAGGATGGAAGAGCAGGAAATGCCTGCACTTAGAGGCAATCCTACTGCTTTCTCTTCTCATGCTAAAAGGAGAAACAATTTCGGGTCTAAATCTAAAGGAAAGGCTACACCGAAGGGTGGAAGAAAAGGAAGATATCACATTTGCAACAAAATTGGCCACTATGCGAGAGAGTGCCTTGATAGAAAGGACACACATCATGGCGAGGATCAAAATTACTCCCGAGGCAATCAAAGGAATGGCAGGTTCAATGGCAAAAGAAAGAGGAATGTCGGAAATCAAGGAAGTGGTCAACCCTCCAAGAAGGCAAGAAACTCCAGGTATGAATCTAACGTTGTTAACAATAAGCAAGATGAATATTATCTACCAGCAACCCTCTCTATCACTGCTCCCTTGGACTCGCTGGGAAATTGGCTTATTAATAGTGGTGCCTCAAGGCACTTCACTGGTTACAAAGAAGCTCTCTCTAATCTGATAGAGAAGGAGACCAACCTGGAAATTGTTCTTGGGGACAACTCCAAATATCTAGTGAAAGGCGTAGGAAATGTTACTCTACAATTGAATCAGGGCAATACAATTCATTTGCAGGAAGTCCTATATGTACCTGATCTAAAAAAGAACCTGGTGTCCATTTCGACAATGAAAGACAAAGGCTACAAGGTGGCTTTCACTCTTGGGTTTCAAGTTGATTTACTATATCAGGTCGGAGGAAGTCCGCTAGGTGTCATGTCTTGTGACACATCTCTTCAGTTCGAACAATGGCATCGAAGGTTTGCTCACCTTCATTATAAAGCTCTACTCGATGTGAGACAAATGGTGACAGGGATGCCCGAGTTCAAAATAAAGCAAGAAGGTGTATGTTCGAGGTGTGCCGAAGGAAAGCTCAAAAGGGGACCATTCCCCTCAAGCCATAGCAAGACCTCCGATATATTGCAATTGGTTCACTCCGACATATCTGGTATGATGCTTGTGAATTCTTTGGGAGGATATTTATATTACCTCACTTTTACAGATGACTATTCTCACAAGACTTGGATATACTTATTGAAAATGAAGGATGAAGTGTTCTCCTGGTTTTGTCACTTCAAAGCCTTGACTGAGAATCAAATCGAAAAGAAGATCAATATCTTAAGTACTGATAATGGGACTGAGTATGAATCCAATGAGTTCCATGAATTTTGCAAAGAGGCTGGCATTAAGAGGGAGACTACAACACCATATACTCCTGAGCAGAATAGTGTGGCGGAAAGGAAGAATCATATGATTGTGGAAGCTGTCCATGCTATGCTCCATGATCAAAGGCTTCCGAAGTTTCTATGGGCCGAAGCTGCGAATACCACTGTATATGTTCAAAACTGATGCCCTCATCAAACATTGGGTTCCAAAACTCCCGAAGAGATTTCACTGGTAAGAAACTTGACGTATCTCATTTTAGAATTTTTGGAAGTCCTGTATATTTTCATGTGCCAAAAGAGAAGGAATAAATTGGGTGCATCTGGAAAGAAAGGAATCTTCGTGGGCTATAGCAAAAATACTAAGGGCTATAGAATCTGTGGCTGGTCAAAGGGAAGTCGAGATTAGCCATGATGTCACCTTTGACGAAGATATGGCTCTTAGCAAAGTTGACAATCTTCCTATACTAAGGAAATCCGGAGAAGCTGACACCAGGAAACCAGAGGAAAAGGAAGATGAGACGGTGCCCGATGTAGAACTTATGGATCCTATTGATCCCCCGTCGTAAGAGCCTTCCTCTTCTAGGAAGAGGCCTTCATGGCTTAGGGGGACACTTGATGATGCCAAAGGACACATTGCACCCAGAGGGACATTCCGAGAAAGCAAGAAGCCGGCCAGGTATCAAGGATACTTGACCCTCATGAGCATGATCATTCAAAATGAGCCTTCATCGTTCGCCGAAGCTGTCAAGCATCAAGTATGGAAGGATGCTATGACTGAGGAATACACGTCCATCATGAAGAACGATGTCTGGGATATGGTTCCCAGACCCTAGGACAAAGCAGTTGTCACTTCAAAATGGCTTTACAAGATAAAGCATGGAGCTGATGGAAGTGCTAAAAAGTATAAGGCTCATTTTGTCGCTTGTCGCTTCTCTCAGAAGGAAGGTATAGACTATAAGGAGATATTTGCACCTGTTGCCCGATATACCACCATCCACTCGATCATAGCCCTTGTTGCTTTGCAAGGATGGAACCTACATCAGATGGATGTCAAGACCGTGTTCTTGCATGGTTTGATCAAAGAAGAAGTCTATGTGGAACAACCCGAAGGATTTGAGATTCATGATCGGGAATCTCATGTGTGCAGGTTGAAGAAAGCCCTCTATGGGTTGAAGCAAGCACCTCGAGCATGGTATGAGAGGATCAATAGCTACTTGATGAAGTTGGGATTCACTAGGAGTGAAGTCGACCCTAACCTTTACTTTAAGGTTGAAGATGACAAACCTCTCATACTGGTGCTGTACGTTGACGACCACTTTCTGACAAGTGCAAACCCTCTCATTCACAAATGTAAGAGGGAGTTGGCTTCTGAGTTTGAGATGAAGGACCTGGGACTGATGTACTATTTCCTAGGACTAGAAGTTTGGCAGAAGCCAGGGGAGATTTTCCTATCTCAAGGAAAATATGTGTTGAAGATATTGGAGAGATTCGGTATGGTGGATTGCAAGCCCGTAACTACCCTGATGGAGCTTGACTTCAAGAAGTTAAGCGGTAGTGTTGCTGGACCTGTTTTACAAAATGCTACCGAGTATCGCCAACTCATTGGAGCATTGATGTTCTTGGTGAACTCCCGTCTGGATATATGTTTTGCAGTCAACACATTGAGTTAACATATGGTTGAGCCTCACCACACACGTTGGATTGGTGCTAAGAATCTGTTGAGATGCCTTCTTGGCACAATCAATCATGGGTTGAGATACATTGCTGGAGATGTGAGACCGCATGGATATACCAATGCTGATTGGGCAGACAGTGTGGTGGACTGAAAGAGCACTTCCGATTGTCGTTTCTTTTTGGGATCTGCGTCAATATCCTAGATGAGCAGGAAGTAGAAGTTGGTGACTTTGAGCACTGCTGAGGCAGAGTACATTGCTGCGAGTATGGTCTCTTGTGAGGTGGTTTGGTTGTGAAAGCTCTTCAGTGAGCTGTTTGGATTTACATTGGCTACTACCATGATCCTGTGTGACAACCGGAGCAGGATTCGTTTATCAGAGAATCCCGTATTTCATGATCGCTCCAAGCATATTGATATCAAGTACCACTATATTCGGGATATGGTGCAGCGGGGAGCAATAAGGCTCCAACATATCGGTACAGATGAGCAGGTCGTCGACATTTTGACAAAGCCCCTGAGAAAGGTCAAATTCTTGACTTTTCAAGAACAACTTGGTGTCGTTGAGAGACCCTCTTATGAGGGTCATGTATGATGCATACATTGAGCTTTGGGAGCTCTCGGGTGCTTGGGGTACTTCTTGGAGAGACATGCAACCATAGGGCGACTCACCCTCCCCTAGTGGTGCGCTATGTACAGGGTGAAAGGTTCAACCTTCCTCTGTGATACCCTGTGGCGACGTTGGGACAAGATGATTAGTTCTCCTGTCGAGGCATCCTACCCATGCAGTTTGGGACTCATAGGAAGTATGTCTCATCTGATCAATGAGCAGGGAAATGGGGTTAGGGACCACAGTAGTACTATCGATGGACACATCGTTGTATCTACCGTACTCCCTATGCTAGGATGACCTCCATTGATTTGGGATCAATGAGACTAATCTGGGATCAGTGAGAGTGGTATGACACACTCTTTGAGACTGACTTCGAATCAGTGGAGGATGGTATGATACATCCTTGATCATTTCTTTTTCTTCATAGTTCAACAGAGCAGAGCAAAGTTGAGCAGTGCAGGGTAGTGCAGTGCATTTGATGGCAAAGATAGTACCGACGATCAAATGGACTAGTAGATGGAGTTCTCCCTAGTTGAGAGGGAGTGTTAAAATTGGCAACTAGGGCCAAACTCCATGTGGGTCATCTTATTTATGGCAACTGATATTTTTCCTTGATTCCTCTCATTGAGAGGTGTAAGATTGATCCAACGATCATCCGATTCCGACAAGTATTTATGAAGATATGAATTTATTTGTAATTACTTGACAAATTGTCAAGGTCGGCCAACAACAAGTGTGTGGCACACATGCCCAGCGTTTCATATAAATATAAGTGAGGTTGAGTCATTATCTCATCTCATCTCATCTTGTCTTCTCTCTCACTCTCCTTACTTGATTGGGTTAACAAGGAGCAACTAACGTGGGAGAAGAAAGATGCAACAAAGAGGCAAGGAAGACGCAGGTCTGCTCTGCATTGACTTTCATTGACCTGGGTGCAGCAAGCAAGAGAGGACTGCATTGACTAGTGAGGGAGCCATTTTGACTGCGGTCTAGTGTGGGGAGTCTCCCTCAAGCAAAGCTGCAATCCTGATCTGCTGCCCGTGGACCTGATTTGACTCACGAAGTGACCAACACTGACTGGTTAGGGCTGACCGCAGGGTTGCCTAGACGTTGACCAGTTTTGACCATTTCTTTTGGGCTGTTTCGGGCTGTCCTTCATTGCTGTTGAAGGTTGAGTTGATTAAGGTTGACTCTAGGCTATTTGTGAACCATTTGATCCACTTTGCAAGTGTTGGTTAGGGCTTCTATTACTGCTGTCATAAAAATTACCAATGTACTATTGTACTATTTTTCTCTTTGCTGAACTATTGAAGATTAAAGAAGAATTGATCAAAGGGTTTCCCAGCATTGGGGTTTGTCCCTGGTTAGCTGCCACATCTGGTGTCTCTTGTCTTGGCTTGTTTTCTGTTGATCTATTAATGTTCTATCTGCACTTTACTTTATGTTTATGTGATTGCTAAACAGTGGCTAATAAGAAGAACTGAAGTAAATTGCTCTAAGCGCAGAATATACCATAAATTAACAGTATGTCATGCAGTGGAGCTTCCTATTCCTCAAAATCCTTATGGAACTTGGATTCTTAAGTGATCCTTGAAAAGTCAGCTTTGATAGGAAACGAGACCACACCGGACTAAATGGACCTTAGGTTAGGTCAAGGGGGGAGGGTTTAGCAACCAATGATGAACTTGACCTAATCCGGGAAGAGAAGGGGATCAAAGAATTTTTTTTCAATGAAAGGTGGCACAATGATCCCTATGAGGTAACTAGCTTAAGGAAAACCAAGGGCAAGAATTGGACTTTGAGCTAGGGCTTGCGATATCTCAAGATCCCACCGTCGAAATCTCATGAAATTTGTATGGATTCTGGAGGACACACCAGCGCCGTTGTGCACCAAAAATCGAAGTATTTGGATGGCTAGATTGTGAGATATTCGATGCTTTAGGTGACCTATGGGGCTAGACCTAGAAAGAAGAGGAGAAGGTGAAGAGAAATAAGTTTTAGGGTGATCACCTATGGTAGACTAGTGCCGAATCCTTTGGGGAGATTGGAGTCGAGAATGATTATGAATTCAAATTTGATTTTCTTGGTCAAGGAGGCCTTAAAGGTAGTTTCACTTAGCACTAGAGCAAAGGAGAGTAGCTTAATGACTTTATACTTTGTTTTGCAAAATAGATGGTTTATCAAGATAAATTTCAACCATGCAATATCCCGAGGAACATTCACTCATCATACATGGCCCATACATGAAGCATCACTATCTAGAAATAAAATTTCCACAATTTCGCAACAATAGATGCAACAAATTAGCCTTAGAATAACGAAATCCCAACAACAATGTATGTGACAAAAATAGAGCAAAGAATAGCATTAAATTGCACTTACATGTATTAGAGTATATCCAACCATAAAAAACTGCCAAACAAGAAGCTCCAAGACAAGAGAAAATGATCCAAACATCAAAATTCATCCCATGCTCCAAAATTTCATCCACCAATAAGGATAACGAAGTTCGCTGAAGAGATACAAGTCCAACCAAGTGATAATGCTAAAATGAATTCACATCACTTGTATTTATACACTTCTAATGAGTTTGATCTAGCTAATTAGGCCTACATTAGCTCCTACAATAAAATAATGTGCAAAATAACTAACTTTTGGTGACAAGCCCACCAAATTAGCTCATAAACAAAAGAATAAGCCTATCAAGAGGTCGAATAATGAAGAGTGCATGTCGTTGGGCCTTGGAGGAGGCCTAATGGAGTCCATATGTGCCATAATGTGTAGTTGAACTCCCAAAAGTAGTGGACAAGGGGTTGGCCCTTTGTAATAACTTGTGGTGCACACAAGTGTCCTCATGGGTCTCCAAACAAATCGAAGATGCTTGTAGATCGCCTGCAAGGGCTAGGATGATGGTGTAGGTGATGCCACATCATCGTGCAAGTTCTGGATCATTTGCCAAGTGTATGGTGCAACTTTGGGGCCGGGCATGATGGATCAAGTGCATTTTCCTCATCCAATAAGTGAACCACGAGCAATCTCTGAATGGTTGTGGGGATCCATGGAGTGTTGTCTGCTACAATGGAGGCACATGGCTCTTTACACACCCTACATGTGCCAATGTAGCTCTCTGGGGTTAGGACCCCGTATAGGGAGACCAAACCCAAATGGAAACTACCCGCAATCCTACATAAGATCCAATGCGTCTGCGTGCCTTCCAACACACCAAGTTATTAAAGAGATGAAATAAAAGAGTTTATAAACCATGGATAACGAGTTAGCACTTCATAATGGCATGCCCTTCCATAGTGCTCTTTGGCATGTGCCAATGTCTCCCAGCTCCAAATAGGGTTAACCAAGCATCCTATTAGATGGTTTCTACCTCTAAAGGGGGTGATATGTCTGTGGTACATCCTTCTGGCATGTGGCATAATGGTGGGATGGAGTAGGGAATGAAAGAGGGCAACCTGGATCACATGCCATAGTATAAGGGTAGCTAATAAAAGAGAAGCCCACACTTGGGTAAATAATGTGTAGGAGGGAGCAATCGTGGTGCATGCATTACCCTGACTTTGTTTTTTTCACCCTTCTTCATATGCCTTTTGCCTTCTTATAATTTTCTTTAGTTAACTGCTCGGGGCTTTAGGTAATGAGAGCATGATACATAAAGTATAGCAGTGGATATCCCTTTATAAGGTGGGACAGTTCATCACCCACCGGGGGTTGGGACAATCATGGGTTCTTGAATGATAAGGGAGGCTCATCAAGGGCCATGTAGGAACCAGGGTGATGGCCATGGAATGGGGTAGAGCTCATGTCATGGCTTTTACGCACGTGCTAAATTATTTTGTCCCAACCATCTTTTGCATTTTGTGGTAAAATTTCCTGTTGAACGTGGCCAATTATGTTTTTTTTTAGTTGCATCAACCTCTGGGCATCATTTTAGGCCCGACCCAAGATGTGGGGCAAGGGGAGGGGATGGCTGACCCTATGTGGACCCAGTGGAGGAATGTGGACCGAGGTGGGAGGAGAGATGATTGGGGGTGTAATGAGCGTAAGTGGAGTAATATATGTGAATTGGGGAGCAGGACCACGCAACCAAAATTAGGGTTTGCCATGTAGTACAATCCCTAAAACTAGTAGGTTAGTAAAAATGATCCCACAGAACTAGGGTGTAAGGTTAACATCCAGAAAGAGACCTAGGGGACAGGAGCGCAGACCTAGACCACTCTTTTCGCGGAATCCCCCAGTTAATCCATGCCCAATGTTTCTATGATAAATAAACTAGAATACTCAATTACCAAATAACAAGGCATACCTTTAGGTTTAGGAGGCTCACCTTCAAATATGCGATCATGACAAATGGGTGAGGGACCATATGGCTAGCTCAGGTGGCGGAGAAATGATATATCGAGCTAGTTGGTGGCTGCGAGGGGTTGCTGGCTGCCGACTGAGGATATCACCCACAAAATGGTGGGTAATAGGGCCTTTTATGCTAATATGCTTAAATGAGATGCAAGTTGTGTTAATTTCCCAATTAAATGCTAATTGCAATGCTTCAAGATAGTGCTCATCATAAAATTGCAATAATGAATCAAATTTGAGAAAATAAAATGGAAATTAGCTTTGCATGTGTTTCACCAATTGTCAGAAAGTAGGCAAGCTGAATGAAATGAGACACATAAATTGCTTAAGATAAAATTGCTCCAAGTGAAATGTAATGCTTCAAAAAAACATGTAGCATAAGTTGACAAAATAGTGAAGCAACTATGAAACCATTAAACAAGTTAAGTGCAAATAGATCAAAGCTTGCCAACAAAAATAAAGTGCTTATTCAAGATTGCAAATTTTGAAACTTAGGCATGCAAGAACTTAGATATTAGAATTAACAAAATGAAATGTGAAGTGAGGTTATGTTAACTTAAGCATGCAAATGAGATTAAGTGTGAAAAAACTAGAAAAATGAGAAGCAAAATCAATCCACCCACAAAGGTCCTCCCTCTAAATGAGGAAGGGGGATGCCATGAGACAAATCCCAAGCTCCCACAAGCAAAATTTTTGATCTTTTATTAATGGTTACAATGAGTAGAAAAACCTCAGAGGGTTACCCAAAGATGAAAGGGAACTTTACAAAATAAGAGCTTAGCAAAGCTAGAGTCTCCTAAACAATGCCAACCAAATGGCAAATGAAAAACTCTCAAAGTCCAAAACCTACAAGCCCCAAAAGGTCCACGACCTAGTCAATTTGCAGCTGTCCTCTAATGCTCACGACGTCCTTGAATTTGATCTTCAAGTGTGTTGGAGGTCTTGCAAAAAATTGTTAGAAGTTTTCCAATATTTCTCTTCAACACTCTTGTTGGCCAAAGCTCCCACTATGGGATGCAATACAAAAAAAATATTTGTGTAAAAAGAGAGCAAAGTAAACACAAATAAATTACAAATTAATATACAAGACACTAAATCAAGTAATGAGAGTGACCCCCATACTTGTTTAACTTAGGAAATGCTCTTGAATAACTCATATAACCTTGAAAGCTCTAAAATCAAAGAGAGATGAAATTTAGATGATCAAGTAGATAATGAGTAAGAGAAACTCCCCTCTTGCTCTTCTTTAGATGAAAGACTTGGAGTGGAAAATCGATGAGTCTTGAGTCACTTTGAATTTAGGAGTGAGTTGATCTAATTGAGATTTCTCCCATGCCCAGATGGATTCATGCACACAAATTCAAATAGATTTTTCCCTACACACTTGAAACAAGTATTCACTTGCAAGTGGATTCGAACAACATAATGAATAAGGTAGACCCAATATTCTTTCATAAATAAATTGGCAAACTCATTCCTAGAATGCTACTCTAAATTAAGGATATATGCAAGATAACTTGCACATATCAATCCAAAATATATGATAAGTATAAACTAACAACATTCAATTATGCAAGCAATCTAAAGCATAATAACAAAATCATGGAAGGATATCACCTCAAAACGCTGAGAGAACCCCACCAAAATTCCCCCAAAGTCTTTGATTATATTAGCGAGTTGCAAGTACAAATTGACAGAGTTTCTTCAAGCCCAATAATTCATAACATGGTTACATATGAGACCCAATGGCTCAATTATATAAGAGAATGAAAGAAAATCCCAATGAAGAACCAAATTCCAAGTGGTGAGAGGGAGGAGATCACAAGAAAAATTCGAATTTGGTGATAGGAGCTCCAAATGCCATTTGTAGAAGCCAAATTTCTTCATGCCGATGTGCAAAAATCGTTTTCCCTGCTATAGATGCCAAATGGTTTGTGAAATGGGCAACAAACACCACAGAATTCTCAACAAGAAGATGCCAAATCCCTGTGATGTGGACAACACTGCAAATAAAACCCCAATCTGTTGTGCGTTGGCTGCCAAGAGTGAGAGTAGATTGCTGTGCGAATACGTGAAAGTTGCCAGGAGTAATCAACATACAAGTGTATGGAAGAATGGAGTATGTGGAGACCAACAACGATCTCACATCTGCTTGGATTTTTCGTTGACAACTGCATTAAAATTTTGATTGGGCCAACGTGTTTTCTGATTTGGTATATGCATTGATTCTTTTGATTTGATTCTGCGTGGAGGAGATGGAGACCATACTCCATGATTTTCTTAGCCAAATATTACACTAAACTATGCATTGATATTCCATTGACAACATATGTCATTTTCAATTTGCATTGACCACTAACTGGGCATGTGCTTGAAATTTTGATTTGGTATATGCGTAGCTCCCTTTGAATGCCTTATGCATAGACAAGGAATGTGAGTGGGGTCCATTCCCCCCTCATTTGATTAAAGTCCCAACTTTAATCTCCATCATAATGTATTAAATCAATAATTCAACTTTTCACCATACGTAATATTTCAACGTTGCCTCTTTAACTCAAAGTGGAACCTTTTGATTTGCAACTTGGAACTTTGACTTTGACTTGTGCTTCATGTGGTGTGCCTCAAATGGTTGCCACATCAACTTTGACCTCCACTTGAATCTGCCATGTCAAAATTTTACTTATTATGACTTTGGAAAAATTATAAAATTTTCCAATTATTCAATTTTTTCTCATTTTTTGCCACTAACATTAAAAAGAAAATGGCTTTTGAAGGACTATAAGTCGTTTTTTGTCCCTTAAAGTGGGTCCTAGGATAATGCTGGGCCTCTGAGGATGAATTTCGAGTAGTCATACACCCCAAACATTTCCTAAGGCCAATTATTTACATCATTACATAGATTTCAATTAAAAAATCCCGTTTTGTGGGAACTTTTAATTATTAAAAAATCCTATTTAGACTTAATCAAATTTTGATATTTCAGAGATGACCTAACATAGTAATATACATTGACCCTAGACACTAAGATGCATTAGGGGTACCGACACCAAAAGATGTTGACCTTGCCGCCTACACCTACCTACAGTTAGTGAGAAAAGCCTTTAACCCCACAAGGTGTGGTTGGTGGCAAAGAACTTAGAGAAGAGGGCTATCACACTAATCTTGACTCTCTCTGTTTAAGCTATCTCCTAGGTTAGCTAAGGGGCGTGGTCCCTAAAGAAAAATTAGGTTAAAGATGTGAGTTTCTAGGAAAGTGTATAATGTTATGGATTACTCTTAGAGATTTATAAGCAAGTGTGATATGAGCAATATGACATCAAATAATTATGACAACCATTAATACATACGACAAACATTCAACCAATGCCTTCAAATAATATTGCTTTAAAATGAAGCTATATTTGCTTAAAGTAAATGAAATGCTTCCAAAATAGAAAGCCAAAATAACCCTGAAAAGTGAAACAAAAGTGTGTTAACACAAGATATTGCAATATATGAAAACTGCTTTTGAGATAAATAAAGCTATGAATCAAAGCACGTGAAACTATCTTGCCATAGTTCAAACAATTAGTAATCTACTTCGGAAAGAAAAACTTAAATGCTAAACCAAGCTAATGATATGAAATTAGATTTGCAATATGAAAATGAAAACACTTGAAAATGAACTAATATATATATTATATTATATTATATTATTTATTATTTATATATCATCCACAAGCATAATGACCATCAAGATGACACATGCAAATGAAATTGTAAAGGGGTAAGCCAATTTTCAAGTACAAAAGAATTACTTGTTGCAAAGTTGAAATAAATACAATACTTGTCTTTAAAATGCTTCTTGAAATAGAATTTGCATATGAAAACTCTATGAAAACTCAAACTATTAGGATAGCAAAAATTTGAATACTTTGCAAGTAAAATAAATGTGATGAAATAGTGCTCTTGGTTAATTTTATTAGTTAGCTCTAAAACAAGATTTCAATTTGAACCCTTGTTCCTCAAACCTCACCCTCGTCCAAAGCTTTGGGTCTCACATTGAGGAGTCCATAGAGGTAGAGGGTACCATCTTAGGTTGGAGGTTAATTTTAGTGAGGCTTGGGGCCTTCTATGCTAATATGCCTAAATGAGATGCAAGTTGTGTTAATTTTCCAATTAAATGCTAATTGCAATGCTTCAAGATAGTGCTCATCATAAAAATTGCAATAATGAATCAAATTTGAGAAAATAAAATGGAAATTAGCTTTGCATGTGTTTCACCAATTGATAGAAAGTAGGCAAACTAAATGAAATGAGACACTTAAATTGCTTAAGATAAAATTGCTCCAAGTGAAATGTAATGCTTCAATAAAACATGTAGCATAAGTTGACAAAATAATGAAGCATCTATGAAACCATTAAACAAGTTAAGTGTAAATAGATCAAAACTTGCCAACAAAAATAAAGTGCTTACACAAAAATGAGATTGTTCAAGATTGCAAATTTGAAGCTTAGGCATGCAAGAACTTAGATATTAGAATTACCAAATGAGATTAAGTGTGAAAACACTAGAAAAATGAGAAGAAAAATCAATCCACCCACAAAGGTCCTCCCTCTAAATGAGGAAGGGGGATGCCATGAGACAAATCCCAAGCTCCCACAAGCAAAATTTTTGATCTTTTATTAATGGTTACAATGAGTAAAATGTTGAAGGAAATGTAACTAGGTTTGTTCTTCATAAATGTACTTATTCAAGAAAAAGAAATAGTATTTTTATAATGTATGTCAATGAGTTTCTTGCTCATTGAAATAGGTCTAGCACTAGTTAAAGTGCTATAGGTGAGTCAAATAGTCAAAAGAAAATGGTTGAAGACCTTAAGCGCATGTACACCATGTATGAATATTTATTAAAGTCAAGAGAATACCTCCAAGCAAAGTCAAGTCTCCTCCTATGCAAAGGTACCATCAAAGAAGCTCCTTACACCACCAAAGAAGCCATCCAAGGCAAGATAGCAAGTCGGCCTGCAAACAAGTTAACAAGTTGGCCTAAAGGAGGGACAAACCTCTATATATAGAGGTTGTCCACTCCCTCAAAAGAAAACACACTCCTCTCTGAAATCTGCGAAGGTAAAAGGCAAGAAAGAGTGAAGGAAAGGGGTCTCCAAGGGCAGCGAGGAAAAAAGGGTATACAACCGAAGTTAAAGAGGTCTGTTCTAGGGCAGCTGCAGTCACACATGCGAGGAAACATAGGGCTGTCCCTGCGGCTAGGACAACAACAATTCATAGTCACCCATCTATCTTTGTTTGGGGCTAAATCTAGACCTACAAGGCCTCCTATTCAAGCATAGAAGAAAGACACTCAAGTGAAGGAAAGAAGGGCATACAACACCAAGTAAACCTCCCACACGTGCGAGAAACTAGGATAGCAGAACAACAGTACATTCATACACCCATATCTCAAGAAGGATCTCGTTTGGTCAAAGAAGAAGTCTACTTGAGCAAGGGATAGAAGAGGAACACCTAATCTAGAAGGCTCACTCAAGGATGGTCTATCTCTAGACAAGAAACAAAGAAGGAAGACGAGGTGTTGAGGAGCAAAGTGCTGGAAGGAGGAAGCCCATGTGTCAGGAACAAAGTGTAGGAAAAAGGAGAGGACTTGACTTTTGCTTGGAGGACATTCTTATCAAGGGTCTAGGGTTTGGCATTGATCAATAAAAGCTTCAATAAGAGAAATTCACGAAAAGGTTTTCCTCTCAAGAGAAGAGAGGTTTTGGCCCTAGCAGATATCCAACATCTTGTGTTCTTGTTCTTATGTTTTGGTAGCAGTTTGATGAAGTACACACATATGCATTAATAATAAGAAGAAGAAGATTAAGCTAACAAGAAAAATTAAAAAGACTCCACAAATTGTTATCAAGTAACGAAGAATCACACTACACTTATTTGCCCTAGATTCTTCAACATAAAAAAGTCTCTAAGAGGTCTGCCCAAAGATGAAGGAGAACTTTACAAAGTAAGAGCTTAGCAAAGCTAGAGTCTCCTAAACAATGCCAACCAAATGGCAAATGGGAAACTCTCAAAGTCCAAAATCTACAAGCTCCAAAAGGCCCATGACCTAGACAATTTGCAGCTGTCCTCTAAGGCTCATGACATCCTTGAATTTGATCTTTAAGTGTGTTGGAGGTCCGCCAAAAATGGCTAGAAGTTTTTCGATATATTTCTTCGACACTCTTGTCGGCCAAAGCTCCAACTATGGGATGCAATACAAAACAAAATGTTAGTGTAAAAGGAGAGCAAAATACACAAAATAAATTACAAATTAATATACAAGACACTAAATCAAGTAATAAGAGTGACCCCCCATACTTGTTTAGCTTAGGAAATGCTCTTGAATAGTTTCTATAACCTTGAAAGTTTTAAAATCAAAGAAATATGAATTTAGATGATCAAGTAGATAATGAGTAAGAGAAACCCCCTCTTGCTCTCCTTTAAATGAAAGACTTGGAGTGGAAAATCGATGAGTCTTGAGTCATTTTGAATTTAGGAGTGAGTTGATCTAATTGAGATTTCTCCCACGCATAGATGGATTCTTGCACACGTGAAACAAGTATTAGTTTGCAAATAGATTAGAGCAACATAATGAATAGGATAGACCAAATATTTTTTCAAAAATAAATTGGCAAGCTCATTCCTAGAATGCTACTCTAAATCAAGGATATATGCAAGATATGACAAATATAAACTAACAACATTCAATTATGCTAGAAAACTAAAGCATAATAATAAGATCATGGAAGGATATCCCCTCAAAACGCCAATTGAACACCACCAAAATTGCTCAAAGTCTTTGATTATATTAGCAACTTGCAAGTACAAAATGATAGAGTTTCCTCAAGCCCAATAGCTCCTTTGTCATGTCTTAGTAAACATGTACCCATCACTCCGACAAAATCTTGATTTGACATGTTAAACTTTTTCAATCTTGTTTTATTTCTTAGAGTGATATTGATGATGAGGATCCCAATATAGGCAATGGTAGCATGATCTTTTTTGGATTATAGAGGCCGTTTAGAGCCTGCTTGTTGACATATTTTTGGTTCGAAGCACAAGGTGCTATTTTAATTTTTGGATATATCCACCCTTACTATATAAATGAGAATTTTTGCATATTTGTGTATAATGGTTTGGATTCATATGCATGTGAATATTTGTGTATTTTTTGGTTGACTGGGTTTTTGGTCTGTTCTATTTTATTTTATTTGTATGTTTATTTATTTGTTATTTGTTATTTTTTATGGTTATCTGATTCTGGTTTTTGGGTTGACCATGTAACATTGGTTCATTGTCCATTGTTCTTTTTCAGTTTTACCTTTTGAGTCTTGACTCTAGAGACTGATGGTTTTAGGCTCATCACTCTTTACTATTTTTGAGTTTGAGTAATTTCAATTTAATATTCCAGTCTTTAGACTTTAGTATCCACTATTTTGCTTAGCACTAATCAGATTCTAGAATAATGAATGATGAATTTAAATGAGTTTTACATTGATTTGAATTCTAGAATGATGAATAATGAATTCAAATCAATGTAAAATATTTTACTATTTCCATTTCATTGAATCTTTTGTAATGTATGAATCGATGTATTTCATCATCGAATTTGAATTTGAATCATGTTTATAATCTCGATTCTCTCTCTCTTTATATATATATATATATATATATATATACCCTGACATCCCTTGGTCCCCCCTGAATTTCTCTAAAATTTTTGGAGTGCCCCTACACGTCTCCCCTGTGCTCCTCCCTGCTATGCATCTGCCTGTACTGGAAACTTGGTGGAACATTGATAAGTACCTGAATAATTCTAACTTGGACTGCATCCTCTAGGTACCCAATGAACCACTATTTTTGGCTGATATAGAAATTAGATCGTAGCTCCATTTTTATAAAACCATAATTTGTGATTCAACTGAACATCCATGTAATGATGATGGTTCAGCTCCCTTGGAAGATTTGTTTTTTCTAGTGGCTGAGAAGTATGTGATTCTAACCCACATATTGCAAGGTGTGTTACAGAAGACACATGGGTTGATGTTAAAAATAAGGACTTTATCTAGTATGTATCCAGTGATATAGGGCTTGAATGACTTAATAACGGCTTACACATACTTTCCTATAGGAAGATTGTTTAACCTTCTAATTTATTGTTGTGTTTAACAGTATATGACAGTAAGAGCCAATAGAAATGTTTGTGGGCAGTTCTTAGAATTCCCAAAATTAAGTCTGAGCCAGTTTTCATGCTTCCATTTTGCAACAGGACACCATCTTTGTTAAATGGTAATACTCAAAATAAGCTTACGATAGTCTTGTCCAACTCACTCAAATCTCTGATTCAGTCTTGTATTTGAAATCTTCATCTCAAAGTTTGGGTTGAAGAGGTTTTTCATGCTTTCACTACATTGTTTTGACTTTCACATGATTTATGGTGCAGGTTGCCAAATTCAAAGATCCTCGCGATGCTTGTGCTGAAATTGTTGCTGAATCATACCGCTTATGGTTGGAGTATGAAACTCGCACTGATGACATTACAGTTATTGTTGTACAGATTAATGGCTTCCAAAACGTATGCCATATCTTCCATTTCAACCTTGCAAGACAGTTTTTCAAATAGAGAAGAGCTTTTACTGGCTAAATTTCAAAACTTTTAGCCAACTGAAATAAAACATCCTTTTGTTATCAGTCAGGTACAGTAAAGCTGGTAAATAATCATAATGCAAAGCTAGTCCACGACCTCTCAGGAGCAGAAGAAAGCAATGGATCACCTTTATCTAGTGGGGAGAGTGTTAGGACCTCTCGTCCTGTACGGCATGATTTATCGCGAACACGTGTCAGGGCCATTGAGTCTTCTTTAGAGCATGGCCCAGTTTGGACTCCTCCAAATTTATCTGTTCAAAAGACTCCAGAAGAATTAGTTAACTACCTTTCCTATTTACTTTTTGAATTATAACCATGCAACTCTTTGATTTGAAGACTTCTATTTGATGGTTTAGTGATTAATATGGCAGATTTCACTTAATTTTAGGTCTCTACTCATGTAACTATTATTGCTTACTTGTTTTTCCTTCTGGGCAACAAAGGTGAATACTTTTTTGCACTGTTTAAAATTTTAAATTGATTGATCAGGATCATATTGAACGGGCACTGCAAGGAAATTTTCTCTTCAACAAATTATCGAAGGCACAATCTCAGATGCTATATGATTGCATGGAAAGGCTTCAAGTTAGGGCAGGAGATATTGTTATCCGACAGGTCTAGTCTCTCTCAGATTTTCTTGTGTATTATTTGCTACAGTATTATGCTTCCTTGTGTATGTGTGTACATATTCACATATTTCTGCATGTTTACATATACATAAATATATTTTCAGACATTCTAGAAAAATCTTTGCATGATTATACCTATTTCCGCTATATGCTTGTGCAAATAGCTGAATAAACTGTATGGCTTACTCCCCTGTGTGGATTTTTTTATTTATGTAGTAGGAATAAGAAATCCGCAGCTAATTAAATTCAATTTATATAAAAACAGCTAACTAATTTCAATTACATGAAGGTAATATTAATTGTAATAGCTGGAGAAAAATCTTATAAATTATAGCTACATTACAAAATGCCTGGTTATAACGCTTGCAACTACTAAATTTGTATCAAAACGGCTACTATATGAGCCCTTTTAAACCGGCCAGCTTTCTATAATGGTCCTCATATCTCCCAGGAGTCAAGCAATCACAACTTTTAGGCAATAACAGATGTTATGATCTAATAGCTTGGAATTCCAAGTGAACACAAGAACTCCAGCCAAATTGGACAAAAGTAATAGATGGGTGAGTGACAGATAACTTCCCTCCATCCAGCATGTTAAGTGATCACAAAACCTGCAGCCAAATTGGACAAAACTAATAGATGGGTGCGTGACAGATAACTTCCCTCCATCCAACATGTTAATTAGTTTGGTTAAATCTTTTCCTGTACTCTTTTGTTTTGCTTTGATGCTCTTTTTCCTGTGTAGTATGGCACTTAAATTGACATCCTAGTGTTGGAGCTCTTGCTGCAAACTTTTCATCTGGCCACAGTGCTGCTTCTGTGAGCATTACCAGCTCTTTCCTATTTTCCTTTTTCATTTCTCTGAAATCGAATTATGTGAGGTAACCCTGCCCTTCATAGCATCTTTGACCAAACAGGTGATATCAATTAATCTATGAACATTGTTTCAGGTCTGGCTCTTTTGTAGACACACTGAAAAACAATGATAGCTTGGCTACCCTAGTATCATCTTTGTGGGGCTTGTTTGGGTCCCAGTGAAGAAAAGGATATTGGATGGTCTATGTCCATTGTAGACTTTGTTCAGGGAAGGCCAAATATTTTTGTTACAGTGGGTTGCTGAGTGTCTCTCTAGAGATACTTCACCACTATATATGGGCCATCATTTGGTAGGCCTAGGATAGGTCCACACTGGGGCAGGTATCCTGGATGATTGCCTTGTGACCCTGGATGACTATCCACTTCCTTGACTTCTATGCCTCTGCTGCCTATTCTTTAGACCTTGTAAGCTTTGGAACTAGGGACCTTGTGAGGTCTACATCTAAAAATCTTGTGTGGAAGAGTGAAGAGCCTCATCGATGACAAACATTAGGAAGTGAAGAAAGAATATAAAATTTGAGCCATACCACATGCTCTCTAAACTGATTTCTGGGAGGTCCAAGTTGTCTCTTAGAAAGCAACTCTTGATTGCATGGGGTCATAACCAATTGGAGGTGGAGGGGGAATTCTTTGCTTCTTCAGATTAGTTCTTTTACTCGACCACGTGGACCCAAGAGTGAACAGTTTGTTGGCCAGTCTTCCTTACTTCTATGAACAATTCTTGCTGAGAGTGTAACTCTTTTGTGCTTGGTTGTAAGATCCAAAATCTTTGTGTTAAGAGAGTCCCTCGGGGGATTTAGGGCATGTTGTGTCTCCATATCATGTACCTACTATTTTGGAATAAGTTTTACTGATTCTAGTTTTCAGCCCTGATTGGTGAGTGAGTAGATTTTTGCCTGTAAGCTATATTGTTTTAATTCCATTCTCTCAGATATCTTATCCCAATTCTATTCTTCCATGTTTTTGGGGAGTTATTTCAGATCTGTGGGGCCAAATTGGCTTCTTGGGAACCTTCCATGGACACCTTGTTTGAGCCCATCTGCTGTTTGGGGGCAGGATATACCTTCATCCCTGTAGGGGTTGCTATGGGAGAAGTTGGGATAGAGTGAGGCAGATTTTGAAACTCTCAGGAAGGCGAAAGAGTGGGAGAGATATGGAGCAATTAGTGTGTTAAGGGCGAGGTTAAAGGATCTCGGAGAGGAGAACAAATGATAGGGGGTTGGGTGGCAGGGAAGAAAGTCTTTTGGTGAGGAGCCAAAGGGCATAGTTGTGATAGTTCATATCCCAGTGCTCTTGTAGTGAGATTACTCTGTAACAAAAGAGAATTCCTGTCTAGATTGGGAGGGATGAATTAATCCATAATGGTTGCTGATGAATATTCACTATTGGAGGCAATATAAGGTTTAGAAGCAATAAAGATAGGCATCATATGCACTGTATATAACTCTGACCTGTAGAGATAGGGTATGCATCATGCTGAAAATTGTAACTAGGTTCGGTCTTCATTATGATGTAATTGTAATCATGACATTGTATATTCTTTATAAAGAAAGAAAAAGAATGAAAAATAAAATTTATTTTATTTTTGGAGTATGGGTTTTACTCAAGTTTGACTCAAAAGCATGTTCTTTGTGCTTTTAGGTCTTCTAGGTCATTTTAGGATAAAGAATAATATTATTCATGTGTCATAGTCTCATTTGGATTCATTGTAATGAAGAAAAATATTTATTTTGTTAAGAAAAAAGTTAAAACCATGGATAAACCCAAGACCAAGTCTGCCCAAGGAACAGATCAAGTCGGCCTAAAGGGAGGGAATTTTACCCTCAAGAAAGGCTATATAAAAGAGAGGAATTCGATTCATTTGGTATCATCACAAGCAAGTTCTATCTGCAATATCGAAGGAGTAGCTGGAGGACAAAGAAGAGGAACAAAAGTCGAAGTTTGTCAAAGATTCTCTTTTCTTGTCTTGCTAGGGTTTGTGAAGCTGCCAGTTGCAGGAGGCTGAAATTGCAGGGGCCAAAATTCTGTTGCAGGGGTCGAAGTTGTAGTAGCAGAGTTGCAGTATCGAAGTTTTGAAGTTGCCTCAGAAGACATCTTGCCTGGGGGCTGACTTGGGGCTTGGAGGGTTTGTTGGCTTTGGTCTTTGGGTCTTGGAAGTCTTTTTTGTTAGCAGATTTTAAAGCAGAAAAGAAGCATTTTCTGGCTTTTCCCCTTGGAGGGGTTTTGCCCTGGCGTGGAGCCTATATCTTGTGTACTTTGTCTTGTTGTGATCTTTGTTGTTTTTGGTAATTGCTTGATGAACAAAGATATAATAAAGTAGTTAAAGGCCAACACATATCACAAGTAATTATCAAGTTATGGAAAGTCATCTAAATACATAAGTCTCCTGATTTTCCAACACATCAGAAGGTTTTGAAAGCTGGACATATGCCTTTCCTTATGGATGTGGTACTTGTACACTGTGGAAACAATATATCAATTTAACAACTTTAATCCCAACGGTTGATTGAGTAGGAGTGCAGAACATACACACATCAAATTTCCATTAACTGTGTTCTTTGATGGAGCCAAAAATCAATGTGGTGATGATAACTTGTTACTATGTACAATTTTGCAGAACATGATAGGTACCTCTTTGCACAATAGCTCTCTAATTTTCTATACTTTATGAAATATATTGTCACAAGCCAGACGCAATAAACCAAAAGGGATGCCAAATAATTTGAAAAAAAGGTTGTCTTGTTTGGATTCAAAATTGTCGAAACCCTGCAATTATAGAATGTATAGGCTGAGGGTAATTTATGTAGCATCAAGGACTTGCTGTTATGTGGAGTGGAGGATTGATTGGAATTTTTTTCTCCCTACTCATAAGCAAAACCTTCCCCCTTACATATACCTAGGGTCACACTCTTATCAGTAAAGTAGACTAGAACATCAGTAGCAAAGTTATTCAAGCTAGGTGTAAGGGGCAGCCTTTTCAATGGCAGAAGACCCTGAATTCTTCAATTGTTGTTCTATATATAGTTACACAGGCCAACAGATTATCAAATATGGTTTGCCCAACATAAACAACAATCTACTTCAGAGCCCAAGGCTTTTGGATATGCCTATGATAAGAAACCATTCTTTAATGTCAAGCTCTCACAAAAAAATAATTAGATGTGTCATGGGCCTGGCCCATTCCATCTGTTCCCTTGCTACTATTAATTGTTGAACAAGTATTTCTTTGGAGAAACTAAATCTATTATGGTTCTAGTATGCTTTGTGGTTTAATGTTCAATTTGAGGGTTAAGGCTTTGGCCAAATTCCACATCAGACATTTAAAATGCAGTGCTTACAAAGTAGTTTGGAATGAGTCTTATATGCCATTTCTTAATAACCTTTTAGAACCTGGTTTTATATGGCTTGGAAACAGACTCTAAGGAGATATAGCCCTTATTCCCAATTTTCTTTGTAGATTTCACAATGAAAACTGTATAGGCCTTGGCCTTTCTCTTCTCTAGTGACTCTATATTCTTCTATGATCTCATCATGTCAAAATAGGCTGTTGTAAAGTGCATCTTTAGAAGAGTCAAGGTTTTGAGCTCCACTGCCTCTCAACCTTGAATGATAAATGGTCTCTTGGGTTTATTGACTTAGTATTGGAATGGTTGTGGACACTGTTTTATAAAGTTATTGGATATATCACTTTTGTTGGCTATTTTGTTATTTGACATTTAAGATGAATTTCATCCAAAATGAAATCACTTTTGTAGGCTATTTTGTTATTCGATTTTTAAGATGAAATTCATCCAAAATGAATTAAATATAATCCTTTAATCCTTTGAAAGAAGCAGTGATATGATCTTCTTTGTTCTTGAAACTCATGGCAAACAACATGTAAACTAGCACACTCAATACACTTGCATGGAGCAAACAATCAATACACTTGCATGGTGCAAAGTATCTTCTTAGATGCATGGTCTATTACGTTTCTAGATTTTTATAGTTTTATTTTTGTTTCAAACTTGGTTATGTATTGATGCCTTAGTGCACAATTGTGTGGGATGATACTTTTTTGAATTTATATTTGATTACTTTTGTTTGTCTATATCACTGATGAAAACATTGGTATTGGCGAATAATCGTCAAGGGTCTAGACATTGGAACATAGTAAACATTGACAAAAAAACTGATGAGCCACAGAAGTATAAAAAAATTACATATTAAATTCAAAATTTTCGCATTTTTTAAAATATAAATCAACAATAACATCAAATGGAGAAATTGCAACATATATATTTAAGATGCAATCTGGATTAAGTGCCAAATGATACTTCAAAACTCAGCTGCCAATTCTCAATCCCGATGATTGCCCATTCAAGACTAAAAAATTACAAAATTAGATCGTCATGAACCATCTACAGTAATTAATCTAGCAATTGGCAACTGATTCCTCCTCCCATTGAATGGGCAAAGGTAGTGGCTCATCTTGTCATAAAAGAAGGCTTGTGGTCAGAGGTAAATGGCCATTTTGATTGGGGGGGGGGTGTAGAGGGTGGTGTTGAACATAGCAGATCAACGTCCTTATTCTCAGTCACCTCCTTATCCTTTAATGTTTGTGTGTTATTGTCGTCTGCCCGTTGCAGTTGCTCTTCATGTCACCACTCAGGGGCTTCTCCATAATAGGCCTCTCAATCTTCATTCTTCACCATGCAAATTTGTAAAATGTGAGCCTCTCTTTTTATGGATGATAAACTGGAAATAAGATTGACCCACCCTCACACTTAAAGTGTAGGGTTTGTTGGTACTTCCCAATGCCCCAAAGGCTACATCAACAATGTTCAATATAATCAACAATTGGCAAACCCTGTGTAGGGGAGAAGCATACCTAACAGGATCTGAACCTGGGTTATTGTCACAACTGCTCGAAGTTGCCTCTAGACCACAGCCTGATGGACTCTCTCTTCTCTCTCTCTTCTTTCTTCTCTCTCTCTCTCTCTATATATATATATATATATATATATAAATACATTGATGTAAATTCAAATTATTTGCTATCTAGTGTGCAAAGTTTTCTTCATATATATGGCGGCATGTTAGGGTGAATATAACAAAATTGTAATGTCCCCAGTGGATTAATTGTCCTTGGGAAGACATAATAGCCTATCCAACCCCGTAGGCTATAGTCTTGATAAAGGGAGAAAACCCAATTATCCAGTGTTTTGGGTCAACATTGAGTAAATTTTGGGGTAACTGGGGCAAAAAGCCTAAATTGGGGGTTGCAAGAAAATTGAGGGATGCACTTGCAACCCCTCACATTTGAGAAACCCCATGAGGGAATCTATAAATAAAGGAGAGTTGGAATCACATTTTCATCATCAATTTTGATTGGAATATCTCAGATTTTCTTGACCCTGAGGCTCTGGAGTCTGAGGGTTTTAAGACCCCTTCTCTTTTGATTAGCTTTGGTGGAGGTGATTCCACGCTATGTAATCCTTTGTCTAGTTTCGGTGGAGCTGTTCCCACCCTACCTAGATACCTTTTTCTTTATTTTGGCACTGGCTATTCTGATGGAGTAAATCAAAGCTGTTCTGGTCAGTAAAGAATCCATCCTCTGTAGCTTTTCTGTGCAGCAAGATTTTGTCTCTGTGATCTCTCTGAGGTGTATCATGAGCTCAGTATTATTGGAAGGGCAAGGCTGCAGGAGATCTTCTCTATAATAACAAACCCATACAGGCGACAGCAGGGCATTTGAGGGTTTTTACCATGAGGCTGCAGACTGAGGGCTGCAGGACCAAATTTCGTTGAGCAGCAGATCAGTACTAGGGCTTCCTCCTGAGGCAGGGACATACCCCTGCGCAGTAGACCGCAACAATTGTCCAGACCAGGGTCCGATCTTGAGCCAGCGAGGTCTGTAGCAGCTAAGTAGTTGGAGCAGCAAAGGCCTATTTTAAGTCAGTGAGTTCTGTGGCAGCCATAGTATAAGTTGATTATAGTTTCTGAGGCAACCAAGGAGGAATTAGGGCATAGATTCCAGCTTGATAACAGCACCCAAGGTTGGGAGCAACTGAAATCACAGTGACGGCAGGTAAACCTGCCTGGAAGAGGTCCTGGCCGAGCAGTTTCTGTAATTGACAATTAGCCTAGTAAGTTGAACATTGGGACAGTTTGGTTTGACTATATTTACATTACCAGTGTATAAATCTGGAAGGACTGTTACTGTGGAGGTCTATTAGTACAGTAGCCCTAGGAACAGTTATTATTGTAAAGACTACTATGTACTATTCATGTATGATAAAATCTGCTGTTTGACTACATTTTGTGTGCTTATATTATCTCTATCTGGGATTGGAAGGAATACTAAAGTTTAGTAGAATCTATCTGGTGATTTTTTTAACCCTAAGGGCAAAAATTACCCTAGGATATTACAAAAATAGCACTAGGTGCAATACATATTTGAAATATATATATTTGTGTACAACAATGTAAATTCAAACCATTATCTATCCAGCATGCAAAATTTGTTCATGTATATGGCATCGAAGGGTGAATATAGGAAAATTGCATTAGGTGCAATACATATTTGAAACAATATACATTACTATTGAGGCTACAAATGGCCTCCAGTGTCCAAAAAACATCATGTGATATCAAATAACTACTTATTAACAAAATCATACCCTATATCGGCATCTTCTGCTTCCTCCGTTGGTCTCTGCCTCAGTCCTCCATGGACGTCACTACTAGTGCTTGGGGCTACTTGTGGAAATATGTCCATTCACCGTGCTGTCACTCAAGTCAACACCCTCTAATTTTGATGAAATTGGTTAATGCAAGCATTTAAATTCGGCAGAAAGGTTATCATGCCAAATCGATGGTTTTGGCTTGAGTGAAGGGGGTACAGTTTTACTAAGGTCATGACAATTGAGCTCAACAGTCAACACCACCACCAACAGGTTACAAAGAGGGATTTTTGCTCTTGATTAATTGCCAACCCCATACCCTAATACATGATAGATTCCAATCTTGAAATGATGCAATCTCAACAATCCTGGATGCTGAAATCCTGAAACTGGTTAATTCTGTTCAAATTTGATTGGGATATGTAATTATACTTTCTTTATAGGAAGTTTGCTGGGGTTAGAATCACGTTCAGTCAGTCCTGAACTATAATGATAATGTTAAATATTTAAGTAAAAGGATAGAAAAAAAAGACAAAGGATAATGGCAAGTTACTTTAAGAATTTAATGTTGCATAATATAGCTTCCAACAGAAAATAAAGTCAGAAAAATAGGCCCAAAAAATCAATACTTTAGGCTTATATTGGCATTTTTCATGGCTTCTTGGGTTTTTCCCAAAATCACAATGTCACAATATGTAGAAAACATTGTGCGTGATTTTTTTTGAAAATATAGAGATCTTCAGAAAAAATAGCAATGTCATGATTTTTTCTCAGCAATGTTTTGTTGGGTTTGACATCCTGATATATTGTGATGTTGCCAATTTTTTCATTTATGTTTTTTATGTACTTGTTGGTTCAAGTGAATGCCTTCATTGGCCTCTTTTTCATTTATTTGTAGTTATTTTGAGTGATTACCTTGCAGTTATGTGTGGATTTTGTGACTAATGTCTTGGATTTATATGTGGATGTTGTGACTAATGCCTTTTATCTGGTTCATCTCATTGTGAGCATCAATGTTATCAAAATTGGCCGAATCGGTTCTGTACCACTTTTGGCTTTGTATACCCCATATGGATGGTGTGTGGACCCACTAAACCCATACAAAAAAAATATCAAACAACCGCAAAAGTATACCTAGACCGAGCCCATTGCTATTTAATGAGGTCTCCACCCTTGATTTGTGTCACCTTGTTCACTTGATTGTTATGAATATACTATATAAAAATAATAAAAATATATCATAATAATGATTAGTATATTGAAGAGGCATGTCTCTAAGGACATGACTGTTCATGAAGGTGCACCTGCCTAGGTATATAAGCAGGTCCTCATTTGTAATCATATCTCATATCTCTGATACATTCACATTCTTATATATAAATATTATGTTCTATTATGGATATCACAATACTTAAGATATTCTGAATGTTTCGCTGTGTATACGAACCCAGTTCATTACATTCGTATCAGAGCTATTCGATAGTCTGGCCGCTCAACCGCTGTACAAAGACAATTTGATCCGGCCTTTGGCCATTAACTCTTCGTCACGTTAGTTGCCATACGATTGAGGCTTTGAAGTATCTGGAGGTTCTCCATTTTGTCGTTAGGCATTTGCCGATTTACAAAAGAAAATAAAAAAGCATATATATATAAGGAATTAAAAAAGGGTTATCAATAAATCATAAGAGTATATATATATATATATATATATATATATATAATAGAAAAAACAAAATTTCAAAAATATAAGATAAAAAAATTATATAAAAAAAGAAAAAAAAGGAGTGCAGCTGCAGTCACTCACGACCACACAACCGTTGTTTGCAACCGCAAGTGCCGACGACTGCCACAATCACCAGTTGCTGCTGTGCCACAGTAGTGGCTACTGCTGCTGATTGTATCTGATTGCTGCCCATGCAAACACACGTAGGCATCCAGTGCTTCTGCCACAACTGCCTCGACCATTCTACCCTGTTGTCACCATCATTGTTCTTGCTGTCATACCTATCAACAACCAATTTGTTGAGATAAATTCTCCAAGTCACTGCTTGTATGGTCACATCTTTTCATCATTATTTGCCATTACATTAATTTGGAAAATAATTAATAAGTGTACAAAGCACTTAGTATACAATTTAAGGAAAAATATTCGATATTATTAAAAAGGATATATAAAGGCTATATCTGCAAGTTCAGTTGAAAAAGTGACTAAGACGATTATAAAAGGAATTACTACAAAGCGTCAACCTCAACATTTAGTAATGTTGGAAAATGTAACTAGGTTCGGTCTTCATTAATGTATTTCAGTCATCATAAAATGTACTTGTCAAAAGAATAAAGAAAATAATTTTATTATTGTATCAATGACTTATTATTCATGGGTTTCATGCTTGGGTCATCATTATATTAGTCAAAGTCCCAATTGTGGACTCCTAGGATTAATATTGAGTCTATAGAGTCATTGTAAATTTAATGAGACCCTCCTTGGGCTTTTGAATCATGTAAAAAGGTTTACTATTGAGTTAAATATAATTTATGTAACCTCCACACCAAGTCAGCCTAAAGGAGATCAAGTCGGCTTAAGAACACCAATTCAACCTCACTTGGAGCATCTCATCTGAAGCTAGTTTGATATCTCTAAGGAAGTTGGAGAAGTGCGAAGTGGGTAAAAGAAGTCCAAAGGAAGTGCGAGTTGGGTCATGTCTAAGGAGAAGAAGAAAATCAAATTTTTGGTGCTACTCTA
Organism: Pinus taeda; assembly: GCA_000404065.3. Taxonomy (NCBI): domain Eukaryota; kingdom Viridiplantae; phylum Streptophyta; class Pinopsida; order Pinales; family Pinaceae; genus Pinus; species Pinus taeda. Next base: position 112,330 of record APFE031619745.1, on the reverse strand, counting down.
TTTCTATTTCGTGCCCTAGTTTGGGAGATCAAAGTCTTCCAAGAGTTGCTACCTAATGCCGTAAGTTGCTACATAGTCAAAGTTGTTGGGTTGGAAGTGCTGCTGCAAAGGGGTCGAAGATCTGGAAGGTTGACTTGGTGTGGAGGGAAGGTTTGGTCTTTGTCTAGGTTGAAGACTCTCAAAGAATACTATTGAAGGAAGAGAATTTTGACTGGGTTTTCCCTCGAGGGTGGTTTTGCCCTGGCATAGTGCCTACATCTTGTGTCTTTTGTATTGTGATCTTCATAAACACATAATATGGTAATTGCTTGATGAAAGATAAGATAATAAAGAAATAAAAGAAGACAACACAACTCACAAGTAATTATCAAGAAAGAGGAATCAAACCCTAATCTACTTGTATTGATTTCTCAACATGGTATCGGAGCTAAGGTCAGGAAAAGTTGAAGATCACTTTGTTGGCATGGATTCTCCCTCTTTGATGAACTACATGAGAATGGGTATCAACATTGCACAAGGTCAAAAGCCAAGGATTCTTGGCTGCTGTTATAGGTTCTCTTAGTGATGACAATGCATGGATCATTGGTATTGGAGCCATAACAAGAGAAAGTAAACAACTTCATATACTATCAAAGGAGCCATCTTCTCATGCAGTGGAATTGGGTGACAACAAAAGCTATGTTGTTAGAGGCTTGGAATCAACATTGTTGAAGTTGGAAAATGGATCAAAGCTGCACCTCAACAACATTCTATATGTTCCAGGTTTGAAAAAGAATTTGCGTTCTATTTCTTGTTTAGAAGATAAAGGGGATAGAGTTGCTTTTGTTGATAGAAAAGTATAAATCTAAGGAAAAAAAATTCGATATTATTAAAAAGGATATAAAACGGCTATATCTCCATGTTCAGTTGAAAAAGTGACTAAGACAATTATAAAAGGAATTATTACAAAGTGTAAACCTCAACATTTAATAAAAGTATAAAGGAGAAATATTCTTAATTGATATTAAAAATATTTATAAGGTGAAAAAAGGGAGTGATATATATTAAGGAATTTTATAAAGTTTATATCTATCTATGTGAATATTTAAGGGGCAATTAAAAAAACAAAATCCCAAATTCAACTCAAAAAGTTCCAATCAAAGTAATAAGGGAGAATTTAAACTAAAGATGAACTCCATAAATAAGTCAACATTTTGGACTAAATGACCTTTTTGTAAAATGGAATTTATGTTTCAGTCCATATGTAAAAATAAAAAACGTGGCTGTTTAACACGTGGACAAATATTTATTATGGAAGAATGTCATGGTGATGCACAAATGCAAATAAAAGGATTAATATGAACTTGCAAAACTTCAACATAAAAACAAGGTATCAAAAAAGAAACATAAAGATCTCGAAGATATGTTTTACAACGAGTCAATTGAAAAGGATAAAGACATTTTGCGTCTAAGGGACCATAGTAAAAAATTATTTGAGAAAGTCAATAAGTCCAAGGCTAAAAAGCAAAAATTAAAGAAAGGGAAAGTTCCGAGAAGAAGTTCAATGAGAATTTATCAGAGAATGAATAAGAAAATTTGCATTTAGAAATCCTTAATAAAAAGGTTATTAGAACAAATGAATGATTTAAAAAATGAAAAGCTTGAATGTCAAAACACTGAAAATAAGGTTGATGAATCATAAATTGAAGAACTCTTACGTCTCAAAAATCATAATCAAAGTCTAGTCACTCGAATTATGAAACCTAAAAATGATAAAAAATCATTGTAAAACAAATTAGAACTTATCACGAAAGAAGTATCGAACAAAAACCGATCCAAGTCAATGCCACAAACCAATTGAAGTAAAAACATATTTAGATGTTGCAGTTCGGATGATGAAAATTTCAAGTGAAGATTTTGTAACTAACTCAACAACATCAGTACCTAAAGTAAAACAGGAAATTGCCACACACACGTTAAGGGAAAATCAAATCACAAGCACTTATCGACATCCAAATCACATGAACAAACATCTCATTCAGTCTATATATCTGTATCACTCAGAACAGAAACAACATACTTACGTTCTGAAGAATATTGATGTCTACACAATCCAATCTTATGATAACAATTTATCCCAGCTATCAAATAATTGCAATGTCCCGCAGAAGATTGTTTAAGGATGGTCAAATCTCTTCTCAGTTCGACAATTTTGTTTATCACTTAGAGGATCCTACCATCTTGAATCATCGAAGATGACAACTCAAACAACTCTGAAAGATACAAATAGATTACAAGACAATGAAACAAATGACTTGCCTTGTTAGCAATAAGCTTTGAGGACAGCTTTTCTGAAGCGGATATTTATCCTATTATGGATATCACAATATCTCAGATATTTCGAATGTTTTGCTGCGTATATGAAGCCTGTTTGTTACATTGATGGATTTGGAGTTTCTGAGCCAAGTGTTCATCTTCATTTTGGAGTCATTTTTTTGCTGGTTTAAAGTGCTCTGTGGGGTGAATCCGGTCAGAATCCTATTCCCGAGTTTACTCATGTTGAGGATGAGGATTCAAATAATTCTGTCATATGATTAGATTCTATACTCCAGAATATAGTTATTACATTCCTGATTTTTGGACTCTAGATGTCGTTTAGAATCTAGATCCTCTTTTGGTTCAGATATGGATTGCACTCTGTGCTAATTTGGTTTTATGGACCCTTGCTATATACATGAGAAAATTTTGCATATTTGTGCTTAATGGTTTCGATCTACATGGATGTACATGAATATATAATTTTTTCATCAAAATTTGAATATTTTATGTATTTTTAGGTCCACTAGTTTTTGTTTTTGTGATTCTGCTGGGTCTGGTCCACTTGTGGTTTTTCAGGTCAGCTTGTTCAGTCACTGTTCCAGTTTTGATAACGTTAGTGGGCATGCAACTACACTCGGTTCCTTGCATGCGTGCATCTGCAAAATTGGTGGCATTTAACATTTTCACAACTGAAGAAATATGTCATACATTATGTGAATTAGACTCCAGACTGATAATATATGAGGACATAATAAAGTAATAGTAAAACATTGTTAAAAATATTATATTTGAATGCAATATTTTCCATGCATTTGTTGTTTTCTACAAGTGTACATTTTTGCGGTGCAGTCTAACTATTAGACATTTTTGCCTTTTTTGCTGGAATCCTGTGATACAATTTTTGGCAAAATCATGAATTTTAGGTGTTTAAAATGCATTTTTGAATGCATAAATGGTTTCAGTGCCCTGAAAAACTGCTGGGGCACTTGAATTCTGCAGATTACATGGCTGAAGCCTGAAACTTTTTCCTAGAAAGCAAAATTGACCGGAAAAAGGTGCCAGGACAAAGGAAAAAATGTCAAATAGTTTGACTACACTCATTTCTACTTGTAGATTGAGTGGTTATTTCTTTATGGTTATTGGAAATGGCTTTAAATTTCTTATTTTGAGAAGCTCTCTTTGAAGCTTGAAAATTGATTTGGTTTCTGTGAAAGGTTGATGCAGGGTGCAGAAGGAAATTGTTTCTATATTGTTCAAAAAGGAGAGTTTGAAGTCTTAATTTCCAAGGTAACGCACTTGATCTTAAAGCCATACATATACCGTATTGCACAAGGGCAATTTTTAACTTAACATTCCATCCATTTGATTTAGTTTTCGCAACAAACAAGTATGTGATGTGTGGTGCAGCTGCATCAGTTGACAAATTTTCTGTTCTGATCCTGTGCTGGAGATTTCTATTTTTTTCTATTTTGTCCTCTCTGTGTCCATGCATTGCAGTGTCACTAGGTGCGGTTTCCATGCATCTTTTAATTTTTCTCACTTGTTTATAACATAATTTCTACTGATCATGCTCTATGAGAGTACTTTTTCCACTATTCATACTCTATGTGAGTGCACTCTGTCGTATTTCAAATAACATGCTCCTCTTTTATGAGCCAGTTATGTTTGACTATGAATTACTACCGTTTGTTATGAGTTTGATTTTTAAATTTGCTGAGTATTTAATTCCTTTGTCTAATCCAATGTATAATTGGTTAAATGGTTTGGACTTTATCCAATTTCTCGTTTAGTTAGGATTTTGATAATGGATGTTTAAATGACTGAGTTATCCCAATATACTGTTGTAATGCAATGATTTTCTGAGACTTTAAACAGTATGACGATGTGTAGATTGGAAAAATAGCTGACTATTCTACCACTTAATTGCTTAATTTGGTTGTAAGTGTGGAGGGAGAAAGAAGAGCATTTCATTGGTAAAAAAATGGAAAGTGAGCTTTGGGCATGTGTTGGTTTCAGACAGAAACAGTTGACTGTAAACATTGCCTGCACTAGGCAATGCAATATAGCCTGAAGATGACAAATAAGAATCTCCTTTCTTCTTTAGGCTTCAAAAAAGAGTAAATTGACGCACATAGAGAATAACTTTGAACATGGGAGGATTGGTCAAAATACTAATTTACATTTCAACCCAAATCCTTGTTATATCTGCACTAACTAGGACAAACCTTGTATTCACATTCTAAGTCAGCAGGAATTAAATTGGTCTTTAACACTTCAAAGTGAATAGTTGTCTGTGTTGTGATCAGATGATGCATAATCATGTATAATAACATTTAACCTTAATAATATTGACTGTAAAGGATGAGTTCCACCCAAATCTGTGAAGAACCATATATCTTGCCATGTTTTTTGCTTCACCTTCTGTAGTCTATTCCATCTTCCCTTTCATCTGCTGGGATCCTGTTGCAGAGAATAATTTTCTAGTGCCAAATGTAATGTCAAGGTTCAAGGAGCATTTTATGGAAGTGCCTGCGTATCACCTTGAGCCAAAGATTGAATTACGTTAATAATGGACGCTTGAATTTTGATGCCTGTTGTGTAGTTTTATCAAACTGAATTTGTAACATTTCTAAACCATTGTAATGTTCACATCTGATTAAGAAAAACATTTTAGATCCATTTAGATGGATTAGAATGTTGAGCATTTATACTTATTGTTGCCTTGGTGTATATGTCTTCTCTGAATATATTTCTATAATTTGATGACCTTGGTTGTTGAAGGAGATTTTATGGATATTTTATGTATTTTAATTTTTAAGGGATGATGGCTCAAATACTCGCGTTTGAGTGCACTAACAAGGAAGGTATGTTTGGACTGATCACTCGTGAAGTAGTAATCTGTAGGCCTGCTTACATTTCCAGAAAGGAGCATGGGCTGGAATGTGTGAGATAGATTGTAGAGTGGCCTCATTTCTGTAGAAAATCTGTGAAGAACCCTGTATCTTGCTATATTTTTTGCTTCACCTGGTTTAGTCTAATCCATCTTTTCTTTCATATGCTGGATCCCGTTGCAGAGACCAATTTTCTTGTGCTAAGTGTAATGCCAAGGCTAAAGTAGCATCTTATGGAAGTGCCTGCAATGCTCCTTGAGCCAAAGTTTGAATTCTGTTAGTAATGACTCTTGAATCTTGAGGCCTGTTGTGTGGTTCTGCCAAATAGAATTTATGACATTTCTAAACGGATGGAATATTCACAACTGAATAAGAAAAATGCTAATCATTCTTATTGTTGCCTTAATGCACATGTCTTCTCTGAATATATTTCTAGAATTTGATGACCTTGGTTGTGAAAGAATATTTTTTGCATTTTAAGTGTTGAGGCTCAAATACTCGTGTTTTGAGGGCACTAACAAGGGAGGTACATTTGGAACAGCCATTTTTGCATTAGTTGTGACTGCACACCTGTGAAGCCTTAAACTGTAGGCCTGTTTGCCTTTCCAGAAAGCAGCATGGGCTTGGAATACATGATATAGATTGTAGGATGGCCTCGGTTTTTGTTTTGAATGGAAATCATTGATACTGATTTTCATGAGATTGATGGGGTTGAACAAAGGAATATAACTTTTCTTTTTCTTCATTTTAACGCATTTTAACCATCTTTCTGAAACTGCAAGGACAAGATTTTATAGAACCTGCAAAGCATGTTCAATTCATACAACCTACAACCTAGGTTCTCTATATACAACCAAGCCTTTCATTGGAAAAATGCATGAACTACTGAAAAAGTACAATAGAAGGGTCATCGAGACCTGATAAGAGGCCAGGATGTAGAAGCATTTGAGGGGACAAACACTGATGAGGCAGTTGCAAGGCTATTGATTGGGAGAGCCAGTCCCTGATATGACGTGCCTCACAAAGGAAGGCCATACCTACTGATGATATTGTAATCAGGGTGGTGAGAGGTTGGAGGATCTAAGCCAGTGTAACTACAGAAGAACCATCTTTTATATATTGTGGAGACAAGGAGAAAGTGAACCACAAATTGCCAGAATGAACCCAATGGAAGGGAACATGAGCATTCTGATAACTTCTTTAGGAAAAGGAAGTGATTGATGTTTAAGATTATGGCATGTGAATGAAGAAAGGATGGTGTGATAAATATAAGGGATCGAAAAACAGGTAAATACAAGGAATGAAATGATGGAATTAAAAGTATGAAAAGTACAGGGATGCATTAGCATATAATGAGATACTTGGGTTGATTTCTTCATATTTACAGCAGGAAGAGCAGGAAAACCAACAAGAGCACAACAAGAGTGATGCTAGACAGAGTAGAGCAGCAAAAGGATGGCAATTTATGACATTGATAATCAAACTTAGGATGAGAAACTGTTTAAAGGCATCCTGGAAACAAATTGCAAATGTTAAGAGAGTCCCATGTTATTGTCCAAGTATATCAGGTAGCCTGCATTCCCAAGGCAGCAGTGATACCAGATTTGGCGCATGTAGCAGTGAAAGCTTGTAACTCCCAAGATCAAATGGTACGAGAGCCCAAAATGGGGACAATAATGCCCATAACAGTAGGAAACCATATGGGAGGTATTCAAAATTCCATGATGTACAAAAGCAATAAGATGTTTGAAGAAGGGGATAAAATAAGATAATAATACCACTATCTGACGAATGACCACAAAAGTAGGTCAATGGGATTGAAGAGTACATATATGAATACAATGTGGGAGTGCAAGCGTAACTCCTAGAAATTAAGAAAATAATATAAAGAAAGAAACCTACATAAATATAACATCAGTACATATGTATAAAAGCATGACAATAGTGATACAAAACATGAAGTGACTTTGGACAACTCAAGAACCTTTCGAGAGAGAGATTGAAAGATGGGGCTGATCATGTCAAGGTCACCTGAGTTTGATGGCTAAGGGCAAGGTGAATACGGCGCTAGCTCATTGTCGGATTCTTGAAACCATCAAGCGGTCCGACTATATGATCATGGGGGAATGCACAAGCGAGGGATACTCCTAGCATCCAACGTCGAAAGAAGGAAACTTTGAATGGATCTCTGGCTACTCCTCTAGGTTTGGGAAGTAGTTTGACAAGTGCGAGGTGCTTTACTCTGAATTTGTCTGGAGCTTATCTCTTTATTACTTTGACAATGTGTGGTTTGATGTGCAAACCAATACCGCAAAATTGGTTTTGATAGTATTGGTTGGCCTCCCGGAGGGGAAGGTCGAGGAGAAGAATTGTACATCATCAGAAGTAAATAATTGTGGGTTTGTTAGTTGCCTCCATGAGTTAGAATTTAGTTGAGATGTTTGAAACTGCCCCTAGAAGCATTATCTCTTAATGAAGGCTAGAGAACCATACCCTTTACTAAGCCAAGGCTGGAGGGCTTGTTGCAAACCAATGCAAGGTCTTGTGAAATGTACCCTTAGGTAAGTGTAAGCCATGGTGATCCCAATCATTGTTCCTCAGTGGCAGAAATGTAAGTCTGTAAGAGAGATATTCGAGGCATTGAAGATCAAAACCTTGGTTTTTACCTAGGTTGACTGTCAGCTACCGAAGGTTACAAAAGCTAGCCAGTGCATCAATCTGCCTCTATAAGGCTGCATGAGTGGAGGCCAACAAAACCAAGTTATCAATGAATAGGAGCAAGGAAATCAACACATGAGGTAGAAGACAAACATCCCCCTCTTGGATATGCTCATGGAGCAAAGACTCTAACTCATACATATTGGTCTTGAGGAAAGTCGGTCAGAGGTGAGGCACTTGTTTTATCTCGAAGATATTTTGGATGAAGTCAAAAAGGTGTCCCAAGACCGAGTAATATAATTTCATGATAGTTGCTAACAAGGTCTTAGATATACCATTGTCATTGAGTCTATGGAATAATGCTTCCCTTGGTATTGTGTCGAATGTTTTCTAGAAGTCTACAAAACAATTGTAAGCCTTTGAAAAGCAATGACGAGCCTTCTTAATAATGGCTTGAAGTGTGAATATGTGATCAATCATTTGGTAGTTGAGGTGGAAACTTGCTTATCCTCTAGTAGCCTTAAGATGATGGCTATCTAGGTCCTCACATGCCATTGGTGTAGGATTGTAGTGTAAATCTTGGAGAATGTAGTACCCACATGATAATATGGCAATCGTTTGGATCAAAACTACTCCTTGATTTGTGGATTTGATGAATAATGCGTTTGGTCTAGGAGGGGGGAGCCTGAACATAACATATGTTTAAATAAATTAGTGATATCGAAATCAAGGGACTAGACACCAATGTTTAAGGAGTTTGGCTTGCGAACCTTCCTCATTAGTTTCTTTGTTGGTACACAGTGTGGAAAACAAGGGAGCCCATTTAGGATCTATAAGCAATGGGATTCACCCAATTGCAAGAGGTGTCTGCTGTAACTTGCGAGGGCTCCATTCCTTATTGATTTTTCCTCTAATACTTTAGAATCAGGTTTATGTCTAAAACACGATCACAAACACATTGAAATACACTGAAGTACTTTGCACAACGGAAATGTAACAACAGTGAACCATTAAAGCACATAAGAATTTGCAGATCCAAAAATTGTTTATATTACAACTTTAATACAAAAAACATAGGGCTCTTGTACCAAGGATCATTGCGCTTATAATTAGCCCTGATACAGGGATAAATAGGGGTCGAAGTAAAAAATGTTTGACTATCAATCTGCCCAAGAACAAGAACAACTTGACTTGCTGTAGAAGCGCCTGACCACAAACCTTTCAGTCTATTTGTCTTGAACACCTGGCAGTCCTTTGCCACTTATCTCATAGAGTATAATGCTACTTCAATACCTCTGCACTTCAAGCTGCTCACAAGGTCTCCTGCTACTCCAAAAACCTTGCACAATTGAGCCTCAATAATCTACCTTCTCTCAATGACTATGTTGCTCCAAAGTCACTGTACATAGGCTCAACCAATATCAACTCTCTTATAATGATGTTTGCCTCATCAAAATCACTGTACATAGGCCTTAACACATTTGCCTTCTCACAACTTCAATGTCACTGTATATGGGCTCAACAGAGGTCTGCTTCCTATAGTGAATCTATCCCTTAGATCACTATACTTAAGCCGTCAACATTTTGTCCATACATGTCATAGATGAATAGACCTCCAATTAATACGCTCAATTGTCATTTTACTTAATATATCAACCCTACACATTGTTCTCTATTTTCTTGTGATAACTCGCTATCTTTGCTCCATTATGAGGCTTGTTTGACCTCGTTTAGGGTTGGCCTAAACCATAGAGTTTCAACATAACTTCTCGAGGAAGTTTGGACCTCACAATAGGTTGAACTTAGGCCTTTTAAGCCTCTTTCAGGGTATTGGCCCTCTCACCATGCACAAAACAAAGATGACCTTCACAACAGAGAATTTGATGCCTTGAACTTGCTTGGACAAACCTATGCTAGGGCTTATTCACACACAATGTCAAAGTGCTTCTTTCCTCCCAATCTCATCCTGAACCAAGCCCTTTTAGGGCACAAAACCTCCATAGCAACTCGACTCAAATTTGAGCAAAACTCAGCCTTCCTTAACACAGAAAATCAGACCATAAGACTTGCTCTCCAAGGCTATGGCTCCTTTTCATGTATGCGGTTCCCTTTTAAGCAAATATCTCACAAGAATGAATGCTCTCAGATTGGATGCTTCTGTGATTCATGATATAAGCCAGGATCTTCCCGAGAAATCACATAGAAAACTTAGGGTTGATGCGTTTCGAACCTTTATCTAGGTTCATGAATGCTCTACTTATGTGTCTAGACCTCTCCTAGGTCTCTTATATTTATGCCCTCTCTAATCATTGACCAAGGGCTTCTTGATTCCATTAAAGTGCCCTATCACAATAATTAGAATAAACAAATAACTATTTTGGGTCTTTAGCTCACCAACTTGTGCGCAAAGCCCACCACTTGGGTACATTGCTCACAAAACCACTTTTTCGCGGGTCAACTCCACACAAACCCAATACCCCAAGGGTTGTGGGAGTACCTCCCAAGCTACACTTCTCAACATTTCTGTCCTACAAACTCCTATGAAGACCCACAAACTCTGGCTCTATCTCCTGGAGGCAAATTGTGTTCTCTGTCATGAAGGGGCACTTGTAAGTCTTCAATGCAGGTTTTGGAATCACCAAAAATAATCACATCCCTAAGAGGGAAGTAGTGGGAGGTGTCTTCATAAAGGTTGAGGAAAGGGTCTCCCTTGGGTTTGAGAATGGCAATGTTCGACCAAAGGGTGTTTGTGCTTGTTATCTATAATTGCTTTTTGGGGGGAGGAGGAGTAGCTTGAAAAAGGTGGAAATCATTGAGGGTGAATTGCACGGCCCGCTAATAAAGGGGATGGATGACACCCATTCTGAATTTTATGCACAATTACTTATTTTGGTTAGTAGCAACATTCTTCAAACCTCAAAATGTGAGGTAAAACTTGAAGAGTACCCATATGTCAGTTTTATACCATTACATAAGAATGTGAGGCAATTAGCATTGTTATTCTATAGAGACATAGAGGACGGCATTTTGAAATGGTGTCAGATGATGGAAGGAAGAGAACATGAGAGAACTCCAAGATTTGAGACCATGGGTTCGTTAAGGATGGATGCCATTAACAAATGGTTTAAAATATAGTAGAATACTCATATTAGGGTTTAGTGATTGCATGACCACCCAACAACTCTCTTGAAATGTGTGAGAAGTAATGTTGCTTAGAGAGCTCAATGTAGACATTTCATGATTAGAAATAAATACATTTCATGCTAAAGCAGAAAGGTCCACCATGGAAGCCACCACAGGGATGGGAAGGTGAAGTATTTAACAAAGAAATGATAGAGCGATCAACTATAGAAACTTAATAACTTGACCTTGAGTTCATTTTACAAAGGCTATATTATTATGAATCTATAAATGCATTGACAAAGAAATACCTAAAGGGAAATTTTTGTTTTGGAAGGCAACAATATGTAGAGGAAGACTTCATAAGAATATTGAGGTCAAGAAACCAAGGATGAGCAAGGAGAGTTCCGTAGCTCTTTGATGATGAAATTTGAAAGTTAGAACCAAAAGGACTTCATAGGGAGGACAAAGTAGGATTTAGCTTTGATACATGGCAAAAAATAATAGGCATGCATGGAAAAAGTAAACCTATTGATGAATTCGATTGATTTAGAAGTACAATTGGGATATGGATAGGAAAGTAGAACAAAGAAATTAATTGGGATGTGAATGAATATATTGAAACATAAGAAGTGAAGAACCCAAAGAAGGGAATCACATAGAATCAAGGGGATAAGAAGAAGGAGGTACTAAGAGAAACGACAAAATAGAGACCACCACCACTAATAAGCAGGGAAAAAGTAGACCAATTTGAAGTAGAGATGGACAACATAAATAAAGAGGTGAGACCTAAGATAAAGTTGAAAATCATATGCTAGAGAAAGCTTGAAGAAGGGACCCCAGACCATGTTAGAAAGGAACTTATACAAGTAGAGAAACTTGGTAGTAGGTGTTAACTTTTGTAGCATCAGACAGGTGTTCTAGTCTTGATATTGGTCAGAGAGGCTAAGAAACACAAGATCTCCAAAACCCATAAAATGTTTAAGGAGAAAACTCAATTAAGTTAATTGATCAATAATTAAATATTTCGTAAGTCTAACTTAGGAAAAGTGATTAATTAAGAACAATTATTTAAGAAATGTGAGAATGCTCTAGAAAGTCACATGGATTGAGTTTGAGATGATCTTATTTGTTGATGGAGATCTAATCATGGTTGTAGGTTCACCAACAAGAGATTGTAAGAGCAACTTGATGGGGATGGAGATGACACACTTGTGAGGTCGAGTTCCTTGGCAGATTGAGCTACCTAGTTGCAAAGATCGAGCAAGGGAGAGAAGTTCGAGCCAGAAGGGACACAAAGATAGGGAGAGAGCAACATAAATGAATTCCAGAGGAGTTTCCAGTTCCAGAGAGTCAGTAGCAGGAGGGCTTAGTTTTCCTCAGTGAGGTTGCGTAGGGACTCCGCAGGCAACATCAGAGGGCAATTCGCTTTGGATGAGGAGGTCGATTCAGTTGTCGGAGGCCATGATAATTTTCCTGAGGGCCAAAGAATCACTTCCAACAACAACAATAGGCAAGAAGTCTTGATCAAAGGCAAATTTAGGCAGTGCGAATTACAGGCTACTCAACATTAGAGCAGGGGCCTACACAGGGGTCATGGATAGCCAGTTTGAGTGGCTAGATTACTTGTGGATAACTAGTTTGAGAGGCTAGATTGCTTCTAGATTGCCTGTGGAGAAGGGAAAAATTATCTTAATAAATTTGGGATTATTTGGTGAGGATTGCTAGTTTGGCATCCAGATTATACTTAGAATTTTCATTGTTGCATAATAATAATAAACCACTCATCTGCTGCACCGATTTTCCCACATTGAGGATTTCTGGGGACATTTGCCCAAAATAACGATGTCATTTTTATTGTGTGTGCGCATCTATTTTCTCAATTCCAGTTTTATTTTCTGCAACATTTTTATGGTGAAGAAATTGCAGTGTGGTCTCTTTGTTATTTTGCCGTAACAAAATAAACTACATAATTTAATCAATTAGAAGAATAAATTCCAGTTGCTGCATTTCAAGGAATTTTAACATGGTATTAGACGCAAGTTTGAGTGAGGTTTGATTAGATCATGAGTATAGTAGCGAGAGGGAGAGAAATCCGCAGTTTAGAGGGAGATTTGAGCGAATTTCTCCTAGGTCTGCGCAGAAGTCCAGCTAGGCAATACAAATTGCTCGGAAAGGGTTTGATTTCCAGTTGTAGGGGCAGGAAAAGTTCTAATACCCCAATAGTAGTTCCAGCAGGCAGGGGTTTTGCTGGGAAGTAGTTCTGGTGAACAAACCTGAGATTTCTTTGAGCAGATCTAGGCGCAGTTGGTTTGCAGCTAGACCGGCAGTAGTAGATCACTGCTGGGCAAGAAGAGAAAAGCATACAAAGTGGAATTTATCTAAGGGTTTCCAGATTCGGTTCTAGGAGGAAATCTGTGATTTCCAATAGTCGAAGGTAGTAGCAGCAAGTAGAATTGCTCATTTCAGGAGGGAGTGTGACTTGTAGTGCAGGTAACCAAGCAGGAAAAAGGAGGAGATTCCTATTTTTTTCCCAGTTTTGAGTTTTATAGAAATGGCCTCAGCAGGACTTCGAGATCATGATAAGCTAGATGGAGCCTCTAACTATTATATCTGGAAAGCCAAAATGACTTTCTTGCTAGATGAGCATGGTCTAAAGACATATGCAGTGAGAGTTGTAGCCTTACCTACAATCTTGCAATAGCTAGAGAATTATTATAAGGAGATGGCCAAGGCAAAGCGGTTGATCCTAGATGGAGTTCGAGATCATATAGTCTCATACAATGACGAAGAATATGGTCAAAGAAATGTGGGATGCAGCCGCCACGCTTTTCCTGAATACTTCCGAGAACTAGAAGATGTTCTTGAAAGAGAAGTTGAGGACCACCAGGATGCATAAGGGTGAAGGGGTCACTCCTTATCTCACTAGAATTTAGAATCTCTGAGACGAGCTTGCCGTAGTTGGAGAAGCACCTGAAGAGAGTGAGCTAGTGCGTATAACTCTCAATGGTTCCACCACGGATTGGGCTACCTTCGTCTAAGGTATCACTGGACGAGATAATCTACTAGGTTGAGATCGATTGTGGGCTGATTTCACATAGGAGGAAATGAGGCTTGCTTTAGTAGAGAGCAATATCAGTGGCAACAATAGCAAAGGATCGAAGAATGTGAAAGAGGAGGAGAATGTAGCCCTTACATCAAAGGGGAAGGCAAAGAAAGGTCCCAGAAAGGGACAAGGCTTATAGGGAGGAGAAAAGAAGAAGAAAGATCTGTGGAAGATCAAGTGCTTCAGGTGTGGTCAATTTGGCCACTACAGTACTTAGTGTCCCAAGAGGAAGGACAAGAAGGAGAAGCAAGAGCAGGCAACAACTTTGGCAGAGATCGATAATGGTTGGAGGATAATTTGCCTTGTATGCAATTATACCTCCAGGAGAGAGGTGGGGGGCATTGAACTCTAGTTTCCAGAGTTGCATAAATTTGGGAAGGATCCATAAAGGAGCAACAATAGTTGGAATTTACTCATATGGATCATTACCTTTGCTACAGGGGCCCACATGTTTCAGTAGTAGATGGATTAGTGTCAACAAGGTGAAGTCAAATCTTGAGGGATAAATCATAGTTAGTAGTAGTAAGTTATTGAGGGGCGTAGAACTAGTCAGGGCACAGACAATGTAGAGGCTAGTTGTAGTTAGAGACTCAAGAGACAGTTGTAGAGCCAGTCCAGAGACACAGTTGATTCAAATTTTTGTTCTTAGTTGCAGTAGTTGCAACAACAACATGAGATCAGTCGCAGTGCAGAGTAGAGTTGACAGTAGTACAAGTTGTACAACGTAGTGTCAGCAACGATGCAGATGCAGGGTGGTTTAGCTACAAAGTGGTAGATGAATCAGAGTATGAACAGTGCCATGGTGGGCAGTGGCAAACTGTCACAATTGTCAGACATCAGCAGTGTGAGGTGGTCCAGGCTACAGGATATTCATTAGGTGTTGTGTGGAGATGATAGTACACCCTCTTTGCTAAGAGGGTGTTAGTTTTTGTAGCATCAGACAAGTGTTCTAGTCTCAACTTTGGTTAGAGAGGCTAAGAAACACAAGATCTCCAAAACCCAGAAAAGGTTTTAGGAGAAAACACCTAGAGACAACTCAATTAAGTTAATTGATCAATAATTAAATATTTCCTAAATTCTAGCTACTGTATTTCAAGGAATTTTCACAATAGGAAGAAAATAAGGATATAAAATGAAGGAACCAATATAGATGTCATTTAGATATTTGAAAAGCACCTGGTAGAAGATAAGGAGAAGCAATCAATGACAATATCAAAATACATATTGGACTATGAAATTAGTACAATCTTTAAAAAATATGAATGTACAAACACCAACCAGATCCTCGTTCAAAGTTAGTAGTGGATAACTAGGATTAGATCGATGAGGTAGAGTGCATAAAGAAGGAATTAGAACAATAGGAGTGGGCATGAAAAGGAAACAAAAGGAAGCAAAGAGTGGGAAGGGGGAGGCAACAAGGGTGGAAAATTTGCAAAAGAAGAATGGAGAGAAAAAAATGAAAGAAGACAAGGAAGCAAAAGCTAGAAGAATAAAGAAGGAACTGTCATGTCACATCTATTGAGCCAAATTTGGTATAAGGGCACTATGAGTTCTTTGGCTCAAATTGACTCTCTTTTACACCACTTGTAGATTAATAGTTGCAGTATCACAAGAAAACTCGCGATATGCTTAGTGTCTGTACCAAGAGACCAGCTAGGCTTTAGGAAGTTTGACTCAAATTGACCTAGTAAATAACAATTCCCAAGTACATTTGGGAGGTATGGACTCGAATTAAGTGACCTAAGTGACCATGTCCCCATTTGGTGGTTTTGCACCCCCATTTGGATCATTGAAGTTAGGGAATGCCCCAAATGGGTGCCTCAAGGGGTCAAAGTGAGTCAAACAAGTGATTAAGAGGAAAAAGGCAACTAAGGAACCCACCCAAGTTCTAGATATCCCAATGAGGTACCATATTTAAGCTTGGGTGAGGACTCTAGGAAGGTTATCCATATCTATAGGGTAGTAGTTAAGAGACATTGTATATCATTGGGACGATCATGTATGTATATGACATAGGATGGCTGTATAATGCAACTCTTGGTGGGTAGGCATATGTGAGTACCCAAATGCAATTCTCATATGCTATAAAAGCAATTTTCAAAATAATTGGAAAATCATCCCCTATAATTTTTCTTGTCTCCAAGATTGGTCAATAATTTGCAAAGTTTCCATGCATATTTATGAGATTCAACTAGCTCTGGTTTAGACTAGTTGGATTAGACGTGTTTTGGGTTTTCCTATCCATCTTGGTCTTGATATTGTTGTTTGGATGGACTGGCTGGTTCGAAGTATGAACTAATGGGTTTGGCACTCAACCCACCCACAAACATCATTCCAATGAAAAACATAAAAAAACCTCCAAGATAGGTCATTTGCCTCATAAAACCTAATCCTACCCTATTTAACAATGAAGGCCTTCTCTATTTGGATTGTGCTATAATCATTCAACATTTGGAGTCTTTGGAGCTATAGGAATGGGAGTTGATTCAGAGTGTAGGGTCTGATGATGATGAGGATCCTAATCTAAGGGGTGATTTTGTTTATATAAATGATTTATTTGAATTGTGTAGTTGTAGTATGGGTTGTACAATGTAGTGATCTATATTTACTCTTGCAACACTCCAGGCTAACACTTAGTGCAATACATCTCTAAACCAAAAATGCATTAACAAAGAGACTCTAGATGTCTTCTAGTGTAAAACAAAATCACGCTGCAACAAGTACCTACATATCATCAAAATCATCGCCTATATTTGGATCCTCGTCATCAATATCACCCTCTAAGGATTAAAGTGAGATAGAAAAAGCTTAACACGTCAAATCGAGAATTTATTTGAGTAATGGGTACCATTTTATGAGGGTCATGTTAGAGGAGTTCAACAACAATGCCATTAACAACAAGGTTGTTACAAATATATATTACATAAAATAAAATAATTATAAATAAATGTAAGTAATAATGATTATCTAAATTAATCATTATTTAAGTGAAAAGGCATGTCTAAAAGACACGCCTAATCATGAAAGGTCACCTGCCTAGGTATAAAAGCAGGGCCTCATTGTAAACATTCAATCACTTGTACATTTTATATATATAATAAATTATTATTATCAAATACCTCTTGTGTATTTTTACATTCAAGTCTACAAGCTATCGGTTTTTATGCTTCAGTGGTATCAAAGCCATGGCACACAATATAATCATGTGGGTCTTTGAACGTTGTTCGTCGCACAATGTGCCATTACATTCACGTCTTGAATATGTTGAGCATTTTAGTAAAATTCAAGAAGCATTTCAGCGTTTAGAAAAATCATTTCCAGAGGTTAAAAAATGTCGAAAGGAAATCGATAATAAGGAAAATGATCTAGATAATGATTCTAATGAAGTTGATATAGACCAAGAAGATTATAATGTTGAAAATCCAGATAAAGTTGATCTTGATGTGGATGAGAATAATATAAATCAGGATGTAAAACAATATACAATGCATGAACAAAATGAGACTCCGGAGACTAATCAAACGAACAACAACCTAACAATTTATAGAGAATGCAAGGAAGGATTTAATGATGAGGAAACACCTACGAACAGATATTTTGAAATCAACCATTTCCCTTAGGTGCCTTTCCAACATCACACTAATGATTCTTTAGAAGCCCACTTGAACCAAATGGTTGGAATAATTGGAGCATATTGAGTTTTGGTGTTGAGCCTCAGCTAGTCATAAGAAGATCGGAACTAAGCCTAGTAGCAATCATAAAGAATGAAATATATGGCCGTGTAGCATTAGTTGAGGAGCAAACAACAATGCTACACGTTTTATTCAAGGTTCTTTGTCATTTTCCACTGCATAAACTTCGATTTTATCGTACATCAGATATTTCCAACAGGGCAAGGATTGTTTTAGCAACATGGAGCAAGCTATTTGGGAGAAGTCAGAGTGGAAGGAAAGCTGTCTCCTCAAGTAGTCATGTCCATGCACTAAAAGAAGATTACAACAAAGCTAGCTGCAACAAAGCCAGTTCACCAGAATCAAGTATTTCAGAAGTCACTTCACATGGGTCCCAACCTGCTACAAAAGCTGCCAGTGACAAATTTCCCATAAACGGGGATTTTGTAGAGGAGATGGGAAAGCACATTATTACAGAAAATTCATCGTTGACTGAGAGTATACAGATTGAAGAGGTTTAAATTCTTTGGATAACACCTCCAGAGATGATAATTGATCATGTTTGGAGGTTTGCTAGCAGGAAAGAAAGCAAGGAGGTGGAATTTCAGTGTGAACGTGTTAAGCTGGAAAAGGAAGCAGTTTACTTAAATGAAGAGTCTATACCATCTGATCCTAAGGAGCCCCGGGACATTGAATTAGATTATGATGATAGTTTGACTCCAGAGATTCCAATGGAACCTATTGTAACTGATGATAGCACAAAAGTAATATCTCTTGGAAATTATGAGAAGCAACAACTTACATAAATTGTGAATGAGGTAAAAAGTGAAGAATCCGACTTATTCCACAGAGAAGTTCTCAGAACAATACGCGCACTCGACTTGATTACACATCCACTACGCGATCATTTAACACCTTAAAATGCTTCAGAGTGTGATCGGTTTAGAGGATTTTCACTTCGAAATCTCCTATTGAGCGACGAAGGTTTACTCCCCATAATCCTAGACCTTCTCGCGCTCGCAACATACACTATTGTTGACGACGAGGTTTACTGTATTTTGGTGTACATTTTCAAGAAACATCCATGCCCCTTTCTTCAATAGATCTCTGAAATTTAGCCCGCATTTTGAATGGATTTTGTCGTTTTTCGCATATTTTAATTAACACTGGTGCACAGTTTATAGGAATCCAGAAAAATATTGGTAGCGTTTGCTCAAATTCTGATATATACAATGAGCAATTTCAAGAACGAGGATGATCACATAGGCATTGTGGAGGATGCCTATGAAGCTGTCGAACTGTCCCTTTTCTGGCTCCGTGAAATCTTGCAGTTCGCTCAAGAGTCTCAAGAAGCTCTGCTGGCTTATGTCATCGAAATGAATCTATGGACACACATCCACGAAATGATCACAATGACCATTGATTGGCAGAGTGTGCACTGGAATAATCTCCCTGCCAAGCACTGGCTTACAACACTGGAAATCGCAAAAATATTCTTCGAAAACGTGGGTAGCGCCAATTTACTTGGATTCTGGAATGCAAAAACACAGAGTTTACTAGATGTGCTACTGACTCTGGACGTTTTTACGCGAGCTGGAACTGTAGACTTTTTGAGATCCCAAATTCCAGAATTAGCTCCTTCAGAAGCAAAACATAATTGATGATCTGTTGTGACTTTCGTTTAATATCGGGCAAACATGGTCAATATTCGATAGTTTGGCTCCTTTGTCCCGTTCAATTGCTGCGACACCACAACATTTTCGTTGACATTTTTCTCCCGTAAATTCTCTATTAGCCGTGGGGGTGTGTCGTTTTGGTCTGTGGATGTGTTTTTTAGTTACTCATATAGCATTAATACACTAATAAAACAAATTTAATTATTTATATATATATTATATATATATTATAATATATTATTATCATTATTTAAAAAAAACCATGATTATAAAAAAAATGAAAGAAAAACAACATTATTATTAAAAAAAATAAAATAAAAAAATTGGAGACATAACCCTCGGTTCAGGAATAGACATGACCCTAGAGTCAAAACAATGTTACCATGCGAATTATTTAAACTATGGTACCAGTATTGTCAAGTCACATATACTGAGATGACAACCGTAAAATGAAGACAATTGCCAACGATATAGCTTTGAGGACAAAGCTTCTTAAGTAAGGGGCAATGTTACGAATATAAATTACATAAAATAAAATAATTATAAATAAATGTAAATAATAATGATTATCTTAAATAGTCATTAGTTAATGAAAAGGCATGTCTAAAAGACATGCCTAATCATGAAAGATCATCTGCCTAGGTATAAAAGCAGGGCCTCATTGTAAACATTCAATCACTTATACATTTTATATATATCATAAATTATTATTATCAAATACTTCTTGTGTATTTTTACATTCAAGTCTACAAGTTATTGGTTTTTATGCTTCAAAGGTACATGGAAGGCTTGGTGCTCTTGATTACACTCATACACGACATAATCCAATGGAAACATTGTAATCCCCCCAATCTTGAAATCCTAAAAGTTGGATTTTGAGTGGGATCTAAAATTCTACTTTCTCCATATGAAATCTAATGAGGTTGAAAACACTCTCAAACATCTTGAAACAATTAATGGTAATGTTAAAAATTATTGTATAATTAAACATTACCATTAATTACATTGCATTAGTAGGGCCCTAGGGTTGAATATTATGTTGCTCTAGTCATACGTTATTGTTTTCTTTAATAAAAATTGTGTTTGGGGGGTCCTTGGTTGCATTGTACAAACCCACTGGTTCGGTGAAAAAAGGTCAAATCGGTACAGAATCAGCCTTTTCCTGTTTTGTGTCACTAGTTGGATTGGTTTAGGCACCAAATTGGTCTGATCAACCGGTTCCATTGGTTTTGGTTTGGTTCTGATAACATTGCAGGGCCCTCACTTATTTGGTATTGGACCTGTATCGTTAGGGATTCTTGGATTCGTCCCATTTTGACTGATGCTTATCTATATCGGCCTACTGAGCTGTGATGTTATTAAGAATTTAAGAATGTGAGTTGTGTGGCTGCCAAGGGCCCCTTTACTCCATCTTTTGTGATTTCACTCCTCCTAAAATAAAGCTAGAGGTTCTTTTTCCTAGTCTCCAAAGAACTCTATATCCATATTATCTATATTGATAGAAGATAATGATATTTGAAATACAATTGTACTAGTCAAACTCAAATTGGTGCCAAGGTAAGTCACAGGACATGTCCTCCAAAAATCAAGACACGTTTGGGCTGTGTCAAGAATGTTCCCTAATGTATCCTGATTTTAGGACACGCATCCCACTAAAATCCTAAAGTAAAAAGCGTCGCGTCTTGATTTTTTTTTTCATTTTTTTTGTCAATTTCGTGTCTGTTCGTGAGGTGTTAGCCAACATGGATTTTAATGACCCAGTGATGGGTCTCTTGAGGGGTCATCATCTACACCAACAAATGCAACATGAGACCTTGGATTGGGCATAGAGGAGGAGGATGGAGCAGAGTCAGATGGCAGTGGTATTGATGGTGATTATGACATGGAGGACCTGGACTATTGATAAAGTCGTGACTCACGAGTCATGACTAGTACCACTGATGAGCTATGATATTCCTACCTATTTTGTATCTACTCTATTTTTTATTTCCAGTGGCATTCCCTCGGTATCTATGTAATAGATTTTGATTTTGACGATTTAATGAAAAATCTGCAATTTC
The DNA here is from genome assembly GCA_000404065.3 of Pinus taeda. Taxonomy (NCBI): domain Eukaryota; kingdom Viridiplantae; phylum Streptophyta; class Pinopsida; order Pinales; family Pinaceae; genus Pinus; species Pinus taeda. The sequence goes on along the minus strand of APFE031619745.1, from coordinate 90,850 downwards.
TGGTTTTAATATCTATAAGTTATACTTCTAAATTCCTAGTTTTTTTTAATCAATCATGATATTTCTAAATTTCTAGTTTCTTGTGTGCTTGAACAATTGTTAATAATATGAACACTGAACATTGAGTTGTGAACATCATTAATGTAGTAAATCAATAAACCTACATTGCATAGGTTCGCAAACCTAGTGGTGGGGTTCTCAAACCCGTCCTGGGTTCTTGTCCCCAAGTACCAGGTTTGGGTACGGGTTCTTCTAAAACACACCCAAAAGAACTGCGTTGTCCAAGTACACACTGGGTTCTTTGCAACCAAAATTTGGGTTCTTTTGTCTAATTGGGTGTACCGAAACCACGACAATGGGTGTGTGAGGAATGTTAGGGTCAATGTTTCACTATTTTGTTGTAATTCTTTCCAAGCTTGGCCTTTTTACTTTTCTTTTTGCAGTTTCAACCCAAAGATGGCCACTATAAATTCATTGTGTAGGCCGAATGTCATTACTATTGTAGCTATGTTAAGGTCATTTCTATTGTAGCTATGTAGCTAGAGAGCATGTTGATTGAAGGTCTAAGTGATGCTGATGACATGGATTGAGGAAGCCATTGTTCACTATTTTGAAATTTCCATAGTTCATGTTTGGAGATCCCTTAAGGCAAATTTTGAATGTAGTATGACAATGGACATAGATCAATGTTTCATGATTCTTATTAATATGTAAACTCCAATTTGCACTTGATATTAAACTAGAAATTTTGAAATTTCAATGTTCAATTAATTGTTGAATGTTCAATGATGTGCATGTTTAAATCTTTAAAGTTTAAATCATAAATATTTTATTTTTCTTGTTTAAAGTTGGAAAATATACAAATTCATATATATTATAATATTTATAAAATATAATATATATATAGATTATAATATACCCCCGACGAATCCACGCACCCTTTTTCACGAAAAGACGTCCCCGTACCCACACCCACGTTTCTTGGCAACATAGCGATAAACTAACTAGTTATAAAAATGTAAAATTGTAAATACTAAATTAGTAAATTAGTAAATACTAAATAGGTATTGTTGTCGCATAGAATGTTTAGGCATCGCGACAATGGCTCAGATCGGGGGCTATCACACTAAACCCCCATCACTTTGTTTGAGTTGTCTTCCAATAGTAGATTAAGGGGGCTAAACCCTATGGAAATGGAAAAATGAAAGATTAGTTGGGAACCAACCAACTCGAGAGACACAGCTAAGCAACCAATACTTGTTTTAGATTGCGCAAGATTTTAAGGATTCAAAATGATTGGAAGAAACTGATACCAGTGCCTTGTGGAGTCAACTATCTTGCGAAGAAAATAAGGTTCAAGTAAAGGATGAAAAACTGCGGCTGAAAAGACTTGACTATTTCATATGCAAATGCAAAACTTAAAACTATGTGAAATGTAGGGACTTGGGTTAATTTTAGTTAAATGAGGGCCTAAAATTATTTATGAAATATGTCTTAAATGTTACTTAAGGCTCAGAAAGGTGGTGATCTAAATGTGAAAGCAGGTACTTATACTAGCACTGCAAAATGTTAAATTTGCACAAATAATTACTGAAATGCACAATGGATTGAAATGTAAAATGTTGGAATAAAACACCTTTAAATTCATAAATTCGTTTGTATGAAATATTTAATCAAGTCCATAAGATGCATAAGTAAAACTAGATTAGTCCTACTTGCATAAGCATGTAAAAAACAATGAATTTCAAAAACTAAACTAAATGTTTTAAACTCAGATCACATTAATGAAATATCAGCCTAGTAATATGTTCTTACATCAAATGTTAAAACCAACAATATATTCTAAAACATCAGCGTTGTAACCATGCAATATTCAGAAATTTCTATGTATAATAGCAGAAAATTTTAAATGACAAACTGATAACTACAATTCAGAAAATTTCTGAGTTTATTTCTTTTTGATCTATTGATGTATTTGATCTAAAAAACTCAGAAATAAACTACTAAACAATAGTAAAACAATTTTCAGAAAATTGTTTTCAAAAGTTACTCTATTTTTGCAATTATACAACATTAAAAATGTAAATTAAATTTGTTGCTAAATTCAGAAAATTTTTGAGTTTAATTCTTTCTGATCTATTGATGTATTTGATTTAAAAACTCGGAAAATTACTAAAAAACAGTGAAATAATATTCAAAAAATAACATGCAAAAGTATTTGAAAGTAATTATATTTCTGAAATGTAATGCAGTGAAATATGCAAACTAATTTGCTGCTAAATTTAAGATAACTAAAATTTTATGTCAGTATTAATCTTGCTTTCAATTAGCTAAGAGGTAAGGGTTTAGAGGATGTGCACCACATGCAAAAGTATTTGAAAGTAATTATATTTCTGAAATGTAATGCAGTGAAATATGCAAACTAATTTGCTGCTAAATTTAAGATAACTAAAATTTTATGTCAGTATTAATCTTGCTTTCAATTAGCTAAGAGGTAAGGGTTTAGAGAATGTGCACCAGTCAGCCCCTAGGGGCTTGAAGACACTTGAAGAAATTTATGGAGAAAATTTTGTGATGGAGGAGGGTGAAGAAAGGGAGGCTGAAAGGAGAATGATGTGAAATTGCAAGGAGGTGGGAGATGGCTAGCATAGGGCCTCAATGCTCTAAAAAAATTTGCCCACGATCTTTTTGCAAATTTTCTTCAACTTGCAAACAAAATGGAGATGCCCTCGGAGGCTTAGATCTCTCTCCGGAATCCACAAAATCACCTGCAATTTTCAAATTTTTTCCTGCACAAATAAAAAACAGAAAACCCCAAAGCATGTATATACAAAAATATGAAATACCTAAAACCCCAATGAATTAGAAATTTTCTATTTACAAATCTACAATAATATTCTACAAATCTAGCAGTCTGCAGATCAAAGGCCTCTATTAGCCAGATTTAAACAAATTTTGCACAATATTTAGCAATAAATTTGAAATTATAAAAAGGCACAAGCCCAAAAAAAACCCTGCAAGTAAAATATTCTATAAAATGACTTCAGAAATTAAAAAGATAGTGGGCTCTTTTAGATTCTGCAAACTGAGAGTTAGTTGGTCCAACTGAGGACTTTTCCAAACGCCCAAATCTTTTTTGATGCCCAAATCATCAAAAAATAGAGATACTTGCTACTTCTATCAATTCAAAATGATATTCTAAAAACCCAGAAATCTATGCAAGATACCTGTACACAGATCAATCCTCAAAGGCTATTAAATAACAAATGCAAATAGAAGCATCAAAGTATCAAGAACAATATTATCACATAAATCTGAAAGAGGAACACCACGATTTGAAACTCCAAAGTCTTTGCGTTTTATTAACGAGAAAAATTTACAAGAGATTTCTTAGAGCAAGTACACGATTCAAAAATTGGATCCAAATAATGGAGAGAGGCTTCTCATTTATAGAAAAATTCTCCGACGGCTAGTTGGCTTGATCCCCGTCAAAGCAATTTCAATCGTTGATGAAGATCAAATGATCTTTTAATCGTCATTGTTGAAATAAAGTTACTTTTTGAGGAAATTCAAATCTCACTTTTATTTTCCTTTTAAGTAACTCAAAAATGATTATTTTGAGTTAATTGCCGCAAATAGTTGACTTTGACTTAACTACTATGGCCTAAGGGTTCAAAATATCTTGAAATATTCAATATTCCCTTGGTTGGGGACATCCAAAAATTAAAAACTTTAAAACCCACGAATTTTAAATGTTGGAGAATTTAATTTTTCTTAGGACCTAAATTAATTAAATTTTTGGCTTTAACATATTAATTTATTTTAGCCAAAAATTTTAATTAATTGACTCATGAGGGGATTATTAATTTTCCAACCCTCTAATATTTAGCCACGGTGTCTAACTATGAGGGACCATGCACTAAATATTACATTTCTAACCCATGAAGGGGGAACACCTGTTCATTATAGACCCTTAATAATTATCTATTTCCACGACACAAAATATGATCTAGTAGACTAAGTGACTTGTAATAAAATAATCTAACCAAATAGTTAGAATTATTCCCAAATCACTTTTGTAGTGACTTGATAAATAACACTAGGACTCATTTAAAATCTTGATGACAAAATCCATCTTAGCTTTGGGGTGAGGCTGGAGGGAAAAATTCTACCGATCACTCGTGTTTAGAAACACATATGAATCAATGAAACCAAAAACCTCCTAGGATATAAATCATCATCAATTTTATTTTTAACCTAGGTTGTTACATACATTTGTCTTACTAGGATCATTTACATTACAAAATGCAGAATGGGTTTATGTTATGTAAAAATTATTTAATTTTAGGTTTATTGTTTATGTTATGTAAAAATTATTTAATTTTAGGTTTATTATTTAATTTAGGTTAATTGACGAAGGGCAGGTCATAGATCATGCCCTTTCCCCAAAGGTGCCCTGCGGTATGTAAGCTAGGGACCCTCACTGTAAACGATCATCATCAGTTCAATCAATATATATATATAATATATATATATATCTTTTTGTACGTAGAAATTTTACTTCATCTGGTATCAAGAGCGTTCGCTCCTTGGCTTCTATTGATCTGTTACCATCGGTTTCCTTCATTCATTTCAAATCCATTGTCTGATGTGAACTATGCCAAAAGAATATATATATATTTATTATATATATATATATTATATAATATTATATATATTATATATATATCTTTGTGTATCGTAGAAATTTTTACTTCATTTGGTATCAGAGCACGTTCGCTCCTTGGCTCTATTGATCTGTTACCATCGGTTTCCTTCATTCATTCAAATCCATTGTCCGACTGTGCAACTATGCCAGTCTTTCCATCACCCCGTTGTTCTGCCGTCCGCTGTCTGCCCCATCTGCACACCATTCGATTGCTGTTTTCCGTCCACTTTACTGCTGCTTGTCCCCGCTATCTGCTATCAGCTTCGTTCCAAATCCATCGTTCTTCATTTGCGTGGGCTTTGTGGTGATACGCTGAACCCTTGGAAGTCCCATCGTTTTTTTATCTGCGATGATATCTGCTTGAAGGTTTTGTTTTTGAATGGTCAAATGGGAGGTGACCCATCAGTTAGACGTGACTGTCCGCAGTATATCTATATATATATATATATATATATGTAACGTCAATTATATATATATAACATTAATTTATATATGATATAATATAATTATATATAGAAGTTATATATAATACATAACTTTAATTTAATTATAAGTTATAAGTATATATATATAACGTTAATTTAATTAATTATTTAAAAACTTATGTCATATAATTAAATTAATTAATTAAATTTAATTATTTAAAAAAAATTTAAGCTGGCAGATAAATATACACCTCCACAAACTCGTTCAATGTCGACAATGTCAATGGCCGATTTCAATAAAAGATTGATTGAAGTAGAGAATAAGGTTACTAGCCACACCGATGAGGTCAATAAAAAATTAGCTGATTTCCAAAACAAGTTTAAGGGGCACGCTGACGATATCAAGAGGCTTCAGGATACAACAAATCGAATAGAAATACAAATGGAGCAGCGCCATATCCAATTAGAAGTGAATCAAAACGAAACCTTAACATTGCTGAACCTTGTGTGTAAAAAGATGAATAGTATACCCGCACAACTACTACAAGAAGATGAAGGAAATCAAGAGCACAACTCATTAGACTCAACAAAATCAACAGATTCTCAAGAAAAAGCTGAATCTCCGATAAAATCAGCGATGCTCCACCAAGAAAATAGTAAAGCGACTTTTTCAAATAAACAACTCTGAAATACATTTACCAATCAACATCCTTTTTTCGCTCAACCATTAGCGACATATCAAAAAAGGGAAAAATTCGAGATGCCTAAATTTGATGGAAACGAAAAATACAGTGTTGCATGGATAAATAAAGCAGAAGACTTTGAGATTTATGACATCAACGATGATGACGAAAGGCTTAGGCACGCATCCATGAAAATGGAAGGAGAAGCATATAATTGGTATATGTGGTGGAAGAAGACGACACTTGCCATTAGTTGGAGGAAATTTAAAGATGCATTCTTTAAAAGATTCCAAGGTGTAAGGGAAGAAGAGTTTTTTTCATCACTCATCAAATTACGACAAAAAGGAAGTGTGGATGAGTACACTCGAGTGGGAAAAATTAGTGACACGAGTACCTGGGTTATTAGAGTCTCGTCTAGTTCAATCCTACATCTCCGGACTTAAAGCTCATTTACAAGTAGAACTTGACCTTCATGACATTAAGTCAATAGAAGTAGCAAGACAAAAAGCAAAAACCGCTGAAAAGAAATTTGAACAAATATTTTGGTCAAAATCGGAAAAAACATAATCAAGATGAAGAGTACCCTAGTCTATGGATTCAAACAATACAAGATATGTTCCACCACATCATCGTGAAGATGAAAAACCTAATGTGTTAATACAAAGGATAAAAGAAGGCAAATGCAAACACTGTGGTGAGAAGTGGGACCCCAAGCATAGGTGTGCTAAGGGAAAAGAATCAAAGAACCTATATAATTGTGAAGCAACTAATGATTCAAACAGTGAAGACTCTGATATAGAAGATACAGAAGATGCCCCAGAATTCTCACCAGAATTAGATGACGGAAGTATTCCGCAAGTGTCACTATCAGCTATGACAGGTATATCACAACCTCAGACCTTAAAGTTAAAAGGACACATAAAGAAGAACAACGTAGTGGTTCTCATCGACTCTGGTAGCACACACAATTTTTTAGATGCAACCGTGGCAAAGAGATTCAATATTTTTTCGTTTTCCTCACCAAACATGAAAGTGATGGTAGCTGACAGGAAGAAGATTGAAAAGGTGGGGAAATGCCATAAGGTCAAATTGTAGATTCAAGACTTTAATTTAGAGTCTTCGTTCTTCATGGTACCATTAGGAGGAGTAGATGTAGTCTTAGGTATCCAATGGCTACGAACTCTTGGCACTTATGCTGCCAACCATCAAGTACAATTCATAAGATTTTAATGGGGAGGTCAGAGGTACAAATTACACGGATTCCAAGCACCAGAGAATCAAATTGTATCATCATCTCAGATGATGAAGATGATTCGAAAAGGAGCACCCACTTATGTAGTACAATGTCACCAATTAGAAATGTTATCTGCAAATATGATCAGTGAAGAATCACCAGAGATACAAGATCTAATTCGGAAGCATGAAAAAATATTTCAAGACCTACCTATGAAGATGCCTCCTAATAGGGAAATTGAGCATACAATAGAAGTCAAAGTAGGGTTAGACCCCGTCAACATCAAGCCATACTGATATCCACATCACCAAAAAACGGAAATTGAGAGATTAATCCAAGACCTTTTAAAGTGTGGGATCATCTCGAAAAGTAAAAGTCCTTATGTTGCTCCAGTGATATTGGTAAGGAAGAAGGATGGTTCATTCAAGCTATGCATTGATTATAGAGGATTGAACAAAATAACAATTTAAAACAATTTCCCAATTCCATTTATTGACGAAATGTTGGATGAGCTACATGGCCCAAAATACTTCTCAAAATTGGACTTAAGGTCAAGCTACTATCAAATCAGGATCAGATTGGAAGACATACCAAAAATGACATTCCAAACACACGAAGGTCACTATGAATTTAAAGTAATGCCGTTTGGGTTAACCAATGCACCAACAACATTTCAAGCAACTACGAACGAATTATTTCGTCCACATCTTAGGAAGTTTGTATTAGTATTCTTTGACGATATTTTAATTTACAGTAAAACTTGGAAGGAGCACTTACAACATTTGGATAAAGTTCTTACATTACTAAAAGAGCATCAATTTTATGCAAAAAATCCAAATGCACCTTCGGAAAGGTGTAAAGGCCACATTATATCCCATGAAGGCGTAAAGGTGGACCCTAATAAAATCAAAGCTATAAAAGAATGGACCAAACCTGTTAATGTATCCAAGCTAAGAGGGTTCTTAGGTTTGACTGGATACTACCAAAGGTTTATTAAAAACTATGCACATATAACTGCGCCTTTGACAAACCTTTTAAAGAAGAATTCATTTCTATGGGATGAGGAAGCAGGAAAGTGTTTTGAAAAATTAAAGGAAGTTTCTCATGTGATTTTCGCCGAAAAATCTCTCATAAACTAAAGGAAGTAATGTCTAATGCACCCGTATTGGCAACACCAGATTTTTCTAAACCATTTATCATTGAGTGTGATACTTCCGGATTCGGTATAGGTGCAATATTAATGCAAGAAGGGCATCCAATAGATTTTGAAAGTAGGAAGCTCAACAAAAGAGAATGCCTCAAATCCACATACAACAAAGAGATGCTTGCTATTATGCACGCACCAGCTAAGTGGAGGCAATATCTTTTGGGAAGGAAGTTTTCCATTCGAAGAGACCATAACAGTCTCTAGCACCTCCTTCAACAAAAAACACTTTCCGAAGAACAACAAAAATAGATTGATAAAATTGTCGCCTTTGACATGGAAATACTACATAAAAGAGGAAAAGACAATGTAGTAGCTGATGCCTTATCCAAGAAAGACAAAGAACCAACATTACTTGTAATCTCGGTTGTTGTTCTTGAACGGCTTAATGGAATTCGAAGTGAATATGCCAAGGATTCAGAAATAACGGCAATAATCAATAACCTTCCCCACAACCCAAAATTTGAGTGGAAGAATGATATTCTATGGTACAAAGGAAGAATCTATCTAAATGCAAATTCCAAGGTTAAATTTAAGATACTCAAGGAGTCACATGACTCACCATCAGCTGGACATGTAGGATTCTTTAAGACTTACTACAATGCACGCCAATCCTTCTTTTGGAAAGGAATGAGTCGCGATATTCAGAAGTATGTAGCAAAGTGTGACACATGTCAAAGGAATACAAATGAAAATATTACGACACCAGGATTACTTCACCCTTTAAACATTTCAAACCAGAAATGGGAAGAAATTTCGATGGACTTTATCAAAGGATTACCAGTATCTGAAGGCAAGGACAAGATTTTCGTAGTGGTCGACAGACTCACCAAATATGCTCACTTTATGGCAATAAAGAAATCATACTCAGTGAAAGAAATCGCTGAAATATTTTACAAAAATATATATAAGTTACACGGTTTTCCGAAAGTCATTGTGAGTGATAGAGATGCCAAATTCAAGGGTAATTTTTGGAAGGAGTTATTCGACCACATAGGAACCTACCTAAATATGAGTTCTGCTTATCATCCTCAAACAGATGGACAAATAGAGGTTGTCAATAAATGTTTGGAGGCCTACCTATGTTGCTATGCTACAGAAAAACAAAATAAGTGGGCTCAATGGTTACATCTCGCTGAATAGTGGTATAATTCTACTTATCATACGTCAGCAAAAATGACGCCATTTCAAGCTTTGTATTGGTATGAACCCCCAAAATGGAAGGATCTAGCTGTTGTCCAGACAAATCTACCTGTTGTTAAAGATCAACTAGAAGAAACCCAAAAAATCGTTCAAATATTAAAAGAAAACTTGAATAATGCGAGGAATCATATGAAGCAACAAGTAGACTGAAACAGAACCGAAAGAGAGTTTGAAGTCGGAGAATGGGTGTTTGTCAAGCTCCAACCATACAAACAATTGTCCTTAAAACAGAAAGGAAAAAACAAATTGGCACCAAAGTTATAAGGACCTTATCAAATCAACAAAAATATCAGCCAAGTTGCATAGGTTTAAGCCTTCCAGAGAAAATTCATGTTCACAATGTCTTCCATGTCTCCTGCATTACAAGGGCACTAGGCGACCATCAATCAACGCAAACAACGCTTCCATCCCTGGATGATGAGGGAAGGGTCATTTCTAGAACCAGAAGGTATTTTATCTACTATAGAAAGAAAGCTTCGACATCGTACAATCAAGGAATATCTGATCAAGTGGAAGGACTTACCCGAAGAAGAAGCTTCTTGGGAGAATGAATCATTTTGTCAACAACATCCGTCGTTACGTATGCTTTGAGGACAAAGCATTCTTTCGAGAGGAAGGCAATGTTATGTAAAAATTATTTAATTTTTAGGTTAATTAGATGAAAGGGCACAATCATAAGATCATGCCCTTTCCCCAAAGGGTGCCCATGGCGGTATATAAGCCAGGGACCCTCACTGTAAACAATCATCATTTAGTTCAATCAATTATTAATAAATATTTTTATATATATCTCTGTGTATCGTAGAAGTTTTTGCTTCAGTTTACAAAACTCCAGTGTACATATAGGCTTATAGCTAATAATCATGAATCTGTGGATCATCTGAATGCTCGGATATGATGGGAATCCATGCGTGAAAATATGTATAGCTATGGGGTAGTTGACATGGAGTGGTCAACAGGTATCATCACGATTCATATTTGTAGATGTTTTAATTTCTAAAAAATATGGATCGGGCACTATATTTCAATACATTTTTAATATATATTATATATATATATATATATATATATATATAAAACGTGTACTGTGTGTCCTTTCCGAGGTTGCTATGTCTTGTGTCGAATACTCGTATTTACATGTCCTCCATGTCCCGTGTCCTCATATCATGTGATGTAGGCGCCAAGTAGCAAGTACAGATGATTCGTTGTAGATGAAGTTGAATGGTGTTTGAGCAATCTATGTTTACTTTATAATGCTCAAGGTCAATTTCCTGGAGGTAGCTGTAGTATGAACTTCAGTGAAGTCAAAATTAGATTAAAATTTGAAGAATTTTGGGTAGCTTTTCTTTTTCAATGAAATTTATGTCTTTGTAAACCGACCGGGTACTTCCCCTCATTCTGAAGATGGTACCCAGGATAAACTGGCTGGTTGCAGTTTTGAAAGCCTAACGTGGCGGGGACATTAAGTGAGGCCCACAATATTTACAGAGGCAAATAATTTTTCATGGCTTACAGCATCGATACCAGCCAACTGAGCTGTTCTGTTATTAAGAATATGAGATGTGTGGCTGAAAGGGCCCTTTTACTCATCGTCTATTGTGATTTCATTCCTTCCAAAATATAACTAAATGTTCTTTTGCTTGGCCTTCAACAATTCTGTGCACAACACCTTAAGGCATTGTTCGTGTGCACTGTCGTGCAGGAAATTAGTGGCATTTTTCCTGATAGTTATTATCACATCAAGTAGAGACTGATTTGGTGTTGTAGTTTGGTTCATTGTAAAGGGAAACAACTATTTGCATGGTTTAGTTGTATTCTAGACCATGTGATCTTTAATTGCTGGTTAAAAGTTGTTTATGCACCTTATCCCCAGCCAAAGGGATTCTATAGGAAATACTTAACAAATAAAAGATTGTTTATGACTGAAAAAATTGACAGTTTACTGCTCTAGCTGCTCGTGATTTTGGTTTGATCTATTTGTGTTAGGTGCTGTGAATTCTTATTCCAGTGCTTAGATCTCCTTTTGGTCTCTAGGAAATGGAAAATAAGTGTTTGTCTCTTTGTCCTGCCATTCTTTCACTCTCAGCTGTCTCTCTTCTCCACATAGAGCTAGTTAGGTATTTCTTGATCGAAGGCTTGTTTTAGTATTTATTTTATTAAAATTAAAGAATTAAACTGTTTTGACGTGATGGTTTGAATGTATGGCTAACAGGAAGGGAGTCCTGAGGAGGAGCTTGGCACAGTTGTGCACCGCTACACTTCTAATACCTTTTCGTGCTTTGGGGAGTTGGCTCTTATGTGAGATTTCTTTAATCTTACACCATTCCCATTTTGATGTATCCCTTGATCTGGAAAGGCTTTCCTATGTCCGTGTTTGTTGTCATAATATTAAGTGTTGTTTGAACAGGTACAACAAACCACTCCAAGCTTCTGTCCGTGCCGTAACCGATGGTTCTCTCTGGGCTCTGAAAAGAGAGGATTTTCGTGGAGTCATTTTAACAGGATTCACCAATCCTTCTATGTTAAATGTCATACGGTCTGTAGATGTGCTTGCAAAGTTAACCCTCTTACAGATTAACCGTTTAGCAGGTTCATTATCAGAAGTTTCATTTATGGATGGAGAAAGAATAGTTGATAAGGTAAGTGGCAGATATATTGATTTCCTATAGAAATTTGCTTTCTTACATTGTTCAAAGTTCAAACATGAGTGGTTGTGATGAGGTGGTACATTTCTCATTTGTGGAATGGCATTCAGAATGATTGAGGTCTGGATTTAGTTTGTGTTTTCAGACACAGGTGGATAGTCCACTGAGGAAACATGGATGATGCTTAGTATTGGAGTTTGCTACTTGTAGATGTGTGTTTTACTATTTAAGGCTTCTTAATTTCCTGCTGAAATGAACTGAGTTTTTTTTATCTGCCCTGGAACCTGGAATGTGAATGATAGCTTAAATTGCAAGTTGCATGAAGCTATCTAATATTGTTCTTGTCATAAATCCTGCTCTTCTAGATTTTCATTATGAGTTAATAGTCTTACATTGAGAGTAAATTTATAGGACCCTATAGTTGGCCAGTATAGTGAAATGAATGTTCATGAGTATTGTATCATGTGCATTAGATTGTCTCACAACGCTTAATTATAATTTCATGTTCTTGCATTCCCTGGATATTTGACTTATTTGCACATTTCTTCAAAGCAATATCTTGCTGTATTGTCTGATCTTACAGATTTATGTGCTTATGGATAGCATCTGGTGCAAGCTCTGTTTGATCACTTGCTTCAACTGTATAATCTCACAGTTAATGCAGAGTACACTTAGATTATGACATTTCTTCTCTTCTCACAAGGAAAACCTTGTGAAATATTCTGAGTACTTTCCCATGATACATAAATGGTAAAAGAAGTAAACCATCAGTGCCTAAGTTCCAAGCACCAAACCCTCCCTCTGGTGATCAGGAGAGTTGAACCTGTGACGTCCCCAACTTGGGGGAGAAATTCCACCTAGGCTCATGACTGCTTGAGCTAACTCTTGGGGCTAGATTAAGACATTTTTTACTACCAATAACCAAGATTATCAGTGTTGTCAGATATTGATACAAGAGGCCATTTTGTGAAAACTGAGTTTGTTGGGTTGCACTGGTGCAGCACATGTGCATACATTATATTGTATTGCTTGTTGTAGTTATATCCAATTTGCAAAAGTTTATAAAGTGGTTCTATGGAAATGTAAAAACAATAAAACATCAAAGCTGGAAAACATATGATTATAGATATCATTTATCAAATAATGATATATTTCATAGTGTTAGAATTTCTATGTTTAGCCCGTAAGAAATTCTTCTTGTACTATTTGGTTTATTTCTTCCTACTTGTTTAATTACTTAACGAGTTATTTAGCATGTAAACAAGTTATTTACCATGTAAATACTGAAAATAAACACAAGTACAATATCAACATCTACAGATCATCAACTGAAAGAAAACAAGAACACAGGTGAGATCGTTATTTTTGGACCAATGTCCTCGGAAAAACCCAATGCGGGAAAACCGGTGCAGCTATTCAGAGGATTCTATTATTATGTAGTTTTCAGAATACAACTAGGGTACCAGAAATGGCTCACCCAACAGAGAATGCCCTCGTCAATAGTACCTTTCCTCGGAGACAGATATTCCGGCTGATTAATCACCGGATGAATGATCCCACAGCGGCAATTTCAGCTTCCACTGCTCTGCGTCACTTTAATAGGGATTGCGTCACCCTATCCGACTCACCAGTGCGCAGTTCGCCCCACGAAAATCCTCCCAGCGCTGCCTCTTGGCCCTGCGTCAGCTCTACTAGCCTTTGCGCAATGACTGAAGCCTCTGCGTTAGCCCTTAGACCCTCTGCATCATCCACGCTGGCCTCTCTTGGCTCTGCATAGCTCCCAGCTGCCTCTGCGTAGCACCCAGCTACCTCTGCGTCAACCTCTCTGGGTTTTGTGATGTCTTTTTGGTACTAACTTTGCCTCTCTGCGATGTATTCACTTCTCCTCGCTGCTAATCACTGATTCGATTTCTCTTAGCAAACCCGCTCTAGAAAATCGAATGACTGATTACTCTGGTGTGTTCTCCAACTAACCTTCAAGCCTCCTCTTATACTTTTCTCATTGGTCCATCAACGGCCGAGATTAAATCTCTAATCAATGGCTAAGATTAGATTTGGCTTGATCCATGACTTTTGGAACATTCTAACTCAGTTTTATATTAATACCCATTAATATTTTACTTTTCATAAGTTTAGACTTAGGAACTCCATTAAAAATATTAATTATTTTAATATCTCCCAAACCGGGTACATCTGTCCAAACCATTTCTGGGTCTTGGAGATCTCATGTGCTTTAGCTCTCCACCAATTTTCATGGCTAGACCACATCCGATGCTACCCCAAATCAACACATAGTGTCTAGATTGAAAATCTGAAGTTATAACAGTCATGACAACATTTGAAAATTCCCCATAATAGAAACAGTTATTATCTTATTTCATTTTATTAGGTGACCATCAAAATGTTACAGAAAGATGAGTATGGAATCTTTCTTTGTCTTCTTGTTTTCAAAAGCCAGAAATGCTAGAAAATAATTTTCAGTTTCTTAAACCACATTAGTAGCACCTCTCTACATCATAGTTTCTCTATACAATGCATAGTTCGCCTGTACAGTCATCGACTGTGTTTTGTCCAGATTTTACACACTAATACACCGAGAAGCAATCCATTCTTTAAACCAATGTTGCAAACATTGACATCGGGATAAAATCGGCAGGGGTTCAGAAAACCAAAAAATCGGGAAAATATTGGTAAAAATCAGCAAACATTGGTAAAATTAAAATACCATCAAAATATAGGTAAAAATTGGCAACATCAGCTCGGCCAAAAAATCATGATTTCGAGATAAAATCGGGATGTTATCGAGATGTTCGCAACACTGCTCTAAACTGTGCATTTTGCTAATCACCTACAGCCATGCACATATAAACATAAAATTATCTATTGTATTTGTAATAGGGGGATATTATGTCAAACTGGAGGTCTATTATTCCTGTTGTCGCTTGGATGTATATTGGACAGCAGATGTGATCTTGATACGACTTCTGGGTTTGAACATTCAAATAAACAGAGTTTTATTTAGTTGGCATTTGAAATAGGGTGGACTTCATCCTTTGTTGGGCATTAATCTTGGCATTAGCAGCAAATAAACTAAATTAGCAGCAAATAAACTAAGCATTGAAACTGGAGATGAACAGAGATATTTATTCATGTCAATGAATTCATCTTGAGAAGCTTGATCTCAGATTCACAGTGAATTGCAGAAACATACAATTTTAATTCCGCAAAGAACAATTTGTGTTGGTGAGACGGATGGGCCATAGGCCTAGCGTTTACAGATTGATAAAACACAATAAGTCTTGTTATTTCAGGATATGGTTTTCATTTCTTAAGTTTGTGGAATGCTATGTTGCTCTCTTTTCTCACAGCTCATTTTTTTGCAGATTTTTCTCTAGGAATAGAGAATCAAATGGTTTCCATAAGGGCAGTGCAAGTTGCAATGGTTATACTGAGTTGCCAATGCTGTCATGGACCCTTGCATGCCAATCCAGAACAGGCATGATGCCATGGCCTTTCTTCTGCTCACTTGGTGTCATGACTTATACCATCTAGTGTTGGTTTTGTCTAAAGGCAGGGTCCCCTTCCATCTATGTGCATCTTCCTGCAGGGTCCCTTCTGAGTCCAAGGATGTGAGGACTTAGGAGAGGCTTCTTGCATGGCCTCCTAAGGAGCTGCGGTCTTTTCCTTGCTCGCTCTCCCCCTACCCCAATACCTGCTCTTTTCTGCTCGTTATTGTGGATGGAGCCAACATATCCATGCCCTTCACAATGCCTTGAGCTATTCTCCTACATGCCACAACCACTAATCAATCTGCCCATCAGCTATGCCTATGTTTCCCTCGGTTTCTTCTTTGCTGCTACAGTTTTTTTGTCTGATGATGCATGGGATTTAGAAGTGTGAAGCTTGTGGTTTCTCTTTAATTTGGCTTAT
This sequence comes from Pinus taeda, assembly GCA_000404065.3. Taxonomy (NCBI): domain Eukaryota; kingdom Viridiplantae; phylum Streptophyta; class Pinopsida; order Pinales; family Pinaceae; genus Pinus; species Pinus taeda. The sequence continues at coordinate 74,818 of APFE031619745.1, read as the reverse complement.
ATCCTGTCATGCTTCCTCATGGGACTGGGAGGTTTCTCTTGTATTGGAACCATCTCTAAGAACACAAGATTTTGGTCCAAGTATCCTCGTGAGGAGACTTATAGCTTCATCTGGAAAAGCCTCTGAAACAAAAACATATCCATTTTTTTTGCTATCCAGGCTTCCACTATCTTTTTATTCCTCCAGCTTAGGGTTATTTTAACAGTCTCTATGTCTAAGAGCCCTACTAATTTCAATTTATTTATGAACAATCTTGAACCCTTATTCACATGAGCCACTGGTCCCCAGACCTTGGAAGCTCACAGGGAGAAATTTAGGAGTCCACCCATTATCACTAGACCCTGTCTAGTCTAGTCCCTACTGAAGAAAGATTCTTTGTAATCCAGGCTGTTAGAATAATGTCTATATATGTTTATACAGGTGTTTTCTTTCACGAGGTCCAACGATAAAAGGTTAGTCCACAGCCCTGATACAAAAGCCCAATATTTAGTTAGTGAAAATGATCCTTTTTTCCATCTTGTGATATTCCCCCCCAAATTTTCCTAAAGCATCAATAAAGCAAACATTCTAATGCTTTAAGATTCTTGACAAGCCATTAATAACCATCTCCCCATCTGTGATAATTTCTTGCAAGAAAATGATTAATGGATTGTGAACTTCAATTAACCTCTCAAGGGCCAATTTTGTCGAGGAATTATTACTGATGTTTATATATTTATATATTTGCGTTCATTACAACTGTATTGTCTTTGAATATGAAGTTTGAACATCCATTAATAACAAGAGACCCAACAAAACATTTTTTGATCATATCCTACAAAAATAAGTCCACTATCCTCCATTAGGATCCTCATCAGAAGAGAAATATAGATCAAGAAATATAGAAATATATGTCCACTGCTGTTGAGTTGTAGTGTATCATTTTTGTATTTGTCATACTCTTGTTATATCTCCTTTTGCCTCATAAACATCAAGAAATTTTGATCACATAATAGCTGTGTTACCAGATCCACAGGTTCTTGATGCTTGATCCGTGGATCTGTGTTTTGGTTGTCGGATATGGATCCACCCAAATCCACATAGGATCCGCCACATAGCCGGATCCTTCAAACCTGGAAACATATCCAAATCCACGTAGGATCCGCCACGTAGCCGGATCCTTCAAACCTGGAAACATATTCAAATCCACGTAGGATCCTCCACGTAGCCGGAGCCTTCAAACCTGGAAACATATCCCATGCTACTGAAACAGATGCCATGCCAACTAGCTCTCACACACCGAATCCCAAGCAAATAACATTAGAGTTTTTGGTTTATCTTTATTTTTTTAAGGATATTTTCTACCTATTTGAAACCGTAAAAAGCAAATACTCGTTAGATCTCTAGTTAGATTACTTATTTGTAATCTATAGGCTGTATAGTCGCATAAGTAAGTTATTAATTACCTATAGGTTGTATAGCACATGATAATGCTGGTAGGAAAGGTTTGATACATAAAAATGTTAATTTTCAATTTTTGATAATGCTAACATGAAAGCTTCGAGACAATACATGGATAATCATATATAGTGTACAAAGGATCGTTGTGTCAATAATAATTTAGTTAGATCAATCCCATCCAACTCTAGATGAAAAGTCCTCTTAGAACAATATGATACATAGACTATAACATGTTCTCAAATAGTTTATAACATTCACTTACCATTGTAATTGTATGGGAATTTTTAGCTTTTGAGGGTTGAAACTTGAAATATTGCAATAATGAGCATGTAGACCTATTTTTCGACATGTAGTTAGACCTACTCTACATCATCATATCAATAAAGTGATCATTGATGAGATACTCAATTGTGTATTTACAGTTATCCTTTTTGTACTAAGCACGATCATGATTTCATTTTTCAGATTTATAAGTTATCTAATATGATTCAGTTCTAATGTTTTGATTTTTAACTTTGAATATGCCTTTCTAAAATTAAAAAATATCATTGTATTTTTCGTACGTGTTGTTTCTGTACCGTATCCGGATCCATATTCGTTTCTGTTTCCTGGTAACTTAGCATAATAGTATTTGCTGAAAAGCATGGAATGTGATAGCTTTTTTGTTGCATTAGACAATAGGCAAATGTTGTAGAAACAATGCAATTCTGTAAAACAAATGTAGTTCCAAGAAAAATTTGTTGTCCTCTTGCAGCAGCTGGATAAATCCTTTTTATTCTTTTTCCAAGCCTGCTTCACTGTTTTAACTCTTAGTCTGTTTGGGTTGCCTTTTTCTGTTGCAGCATGAGAATCTTTCAGCATTTTATATTGTTCAGCATGGAGAGGTGGAATTAACCTATCATTCAGAGTTAGATTCAGAGTCAACTACCTGGGAGATCCTTTCTCATGATAATGGGTGGGAAGATTTAAATGAAAGTCAGAAGTGCTCAAGGAGGAAAGAGGGGAGTTTTTTTGGAGAACGGATTCTTCTTGGTGAGCAGATCAATTCAGTAACTGCAGTTGCTATTGGTAATGTTGTATGTTTGATGATTACAAAGGAGAAGTTTGATTCATTGGTGGGGCCCTTGTACAGAATCAACCAAGATGATATCCAGTACGTAAGATTTTGGCTATATCATGAATTGAACTCACTGTTAGAATAGATTTGTAAGGTTGGTTTTTTAGTATCTTAGCCAGTTGCAGCTATTGTGTGTTGTGATTTCATGGGAAATGAAGTGTGTGTCAACTCATGATGTTAGTATTGCATTTAGCTGATATTACCAACTGCTAAACAATAAGTCATTATTTCTGCTAAACTTACAGTTTGGCTGCATTTTGAGAAGTCAAACTGGTCCTGATTGATTTGCCTTGACTTGTCCAGCATAAGAGATCACACAAGGAGAGAACATAAGCTGGATATCAAGGCCACAGATTTCTCAAGAGTCCAGATATCAGAGCTGGTCTGTAGTGTTTTTTGTTGTTCCTGATTGAAAGGAGAATTTTGAATATAATATTTATTCTGACTTGGGATAGAGATATGTGGAACGAAATTATTGGATGTTCTAGTTAGTCATATTAACTAATTTTATGCTTCTGTAGGAATGGCAAAGAACGGTGTTTGCTACAGACTGCTGTGAAATAGGACTGGTTCTTAAGAAGGAATCAGGTATAAAATGGCATCGGTTGTTAGTCTAGAGTTTTCTAGACATTTATTTATGTTTTCATTTTGGTGTCACTGGCTTACATTATGCTCTTTCAAATTGTTGAATGTGTCAATATGGAATGCTTGTGCAAATTCCTATATGAACTTTACATGTCTCATGAAAATCTTCATTATTCATGAGAAGAATCTTTATTTTCTTTTACTTTTTGGGCATTATATTGACAACTATATCGATTTACCCAACATGCAGAGAATCTGCTGAGCTTGAAAAGGTTTTCAAAGCACAAGATAAAGCAGCTTGGACGTGAAGTACAGGTTCTTGAGGAGAAGGCTCTTATGAAGAGTTTGTGTCCCTCATTATTTGTGCCACAGGTCCTCTGTTCATGTGCTAATCAAGAATTTGCTGCTATTTTGCTGAACACAAGTCTAGCTTGTCCTTTGGCAGCAATTCTGCATGCACCATTAAAAGAAGATTCTGCTCGTTTTATTTCTGCTTCGGTTGTTGTAGCTGTGGAACTGTTGCACAAGGTCTGTTGTTCCTACATTTGAAGATAAGCATTTATGTATTGTTTCACTAACCTTATTGAGTTTTCTGGAGAAAATGGACAAGATGACATTACTGTCATTTTTTAAAAGAAATTTGTACTGCAAGGCTTACAACATGTCATTAATTATATTCTCAATTGGAATTAGGATGGAGTTGTATACAGGGGTGTTTCACCTGATATTCTAATGGTTGATCAGAAAGGCCATTTGCAGGTGGGATTTATTTTTTTGTATCATTTTATGCACATGATTAGCAGAAGTGTACTTGAAGATATTGTACTGGATTTTGATATGAATTAATTTGGCACGTTGTAATACAGCTGGTTGACTTCCGGTTTGCAAAAAAGCTATCTGATGAAAGAACATTCACAATATGTGGGATGGCAGACTACTTAGCCCCAGAAATAATTCAGGGAAAAGGCCATGGGCTTACTGCAGACTGGTGAGAATGTCTTACAAGTGACATGACCTGTTTTGCTGTCTACAAACACTGCTTCATTTTTATACAATTTATTTCTCTTCTAGCATGAAAGTAAATATGTTCATGATTTGGTCTAACACAAGAAACAAGTACTCAAGTATAATTTTTGCGGGTGCTTGATTTTTAATTTCATCTCTCACAGTAATTCAGTTGGAAAATACTGAAAATGATTTATTTCAAATTACAGGATGAACATTTATGCCTTTTGAGGTCTCATGTTTATTGCACACTAGGGACCGAAAACCAGAACCTGTCTTCGAACTGGCCACCTTTCAAGCAAGGTTTTGAATTGGAACCGGATTGAACAGGATTCAATGAACTGGTGTTTTAAAAAAATACACAATATAATTCGTTTAAATGAAAAATGATATTCTTAAGGTTCCAAAACATGATTACAAACCATTGAAGACAAAATATGCAAAGTTTGCATCTATATCCCATCTAAAGGTGAATATATCAAAATGTCACCTGGTGCAATATAAATCAGCAACAAAATACCTAATTTGTTAGGTCCCTATAATACTAGTGATTCCCCCATTACTATTGTCATTGTAGCCCTTATTGTTATTTTTGTGCCCCTATTGTCCTCATATTGTTATTATTGTGCCCCATAAAAGCCCACTATTGTTATTGTTGTGCCCTTATATTATTATTGTTATGTCAGATTTGATTATATTGTGATCCCTTATACTCCTATATATAGAAAAGAGGTTTTGTCATTTGTATCATCCAAGAATTATTCATTTGTGTAATGTAAAGGAGGTTGCCCCTCGAAGATGTTGTGATTTTTGTTAAAATTGGCACTAGGGCCACACTCCATGTGGGTCATCTTATTTATGGCAGCTGATATTTTTCTTGGATCCCTCTCATTGAGAGGTGTAGGATTGATCTAAAGATCATCCGATTCCGATAAGTATTCATGGAGTTATGAATTTATTTGTTTTATAAGACAATTCGTCAAGGTCGGCCAACAACCAAATAAAGCCCACATGTGCGCAACGTTTTAGTATAAAAGGAGATGACTTGAGAGTCATTTCTCACACACACTTCTATCTTGATTTCTCTCTCCACTTGTCTTGGGTTTTAGTGGAAGAGAAATCTAGGAGTGGAAGCCCTAGAAGTTGGAGGAAAAGAGGCAGCCCTAGACGCAGATGGATGGCAGCCCTAGACGCAGACTAAAGGGTGCCTTAACACAGACCTAAAGGTTGCTCTAGACGCTAATCTAATCCAACCCCAAACGCTGATCTAATTCAGCACTAACGCAATCAAGTTTATGGGCCGCAGTGAGGGTTTGCTATAGGTGACAGCGTGGTAAGTAAGGGCTGTTCCAAGTGCATAATGCTGGGCAAATTAGGTCGAGGAATAACTGTGGAAAATGGAGTTATAGCCGCAATATAAGGGGTCAAAGGAACAACGTGGAGGCTGCCTTAGACAATGTAAAGGGGCTAAAGGGACAATGTGACCTTAGCCGCAATTTGAAGGACCAGAAGGACAGCGTAGAGGCTGCCCTAGACAATGTGAAGGAGTTGAAGGGACAATGTGGCCTTGACCGCAGTAAAACAAGGCCTAAAGAAATAACATAGGTATGGAGGGTTATTCCCTTGCTTAACTGCAGTCTTTAGAAGGTTGCTATGCTGATTTGTATGGAAGATAAGCTCTGTAGGGTGATGCCATATCCAATGATGCAATGTAGTAGTGCGACGTGGTGAAACAACACATGGCAGCAAGGGTACATGGTGCTGCTCAAATAGTACAGTAGTACAGTAGTGCTAAGGTTACATGGTGTTGCAAACTAGTGCATCAAATTAAATTGACAACTGGGCTACATGGGGCTGCCAAGATGCATGGACAAGTAGACTACATAGTGCTGCAAAGTCACATAGGACAACAACAAGGTATAGCAACGATGTTGGGACAACAACTATGATGGGACAACCCTATAACATAGGACAACAAACATTGTACATCAACTGTGATATGACATGGCAGCAAAGTGGGATAGCCGCTGTGATATGACATGGCAACAAAGTGGGACAACAGTTGTGACATGACAACAACAAGCATGGACAACAACATGCATGGTGTAGCATGGCAAGTGTGGACAACATGGGCATGGTGCTGCAAGCACATGAGACATTCAGTATGACAACATGATTCAACCATGGCACATGGGACCGCATTGTAGCATTAGGTGCAACAGTCATGAGGTCCAACATTGTGATGATGGGTGCAACATGATGACGAGATGCAACACGATGATAGGTGAACGAGTCACCTTGGAGAATCAGTTGAAGCAGCATGTCTTCAACTAATCTCATCTTCTTAGAGATGATCTATGTTCTTATCTAGATAAGTCAAAGTGTTGACTTCTATTGTAAATGTACTCTCTCTCTCTCTCTACTGAACTATTGAAGAACATATAAGAAAAATTGATCAAGGGTTTCCCCACATTGAGGTTTGTCCCTAGCTAGCACCACATTTTGTGTCCTCTTGTCTTGGCTCGTCTTCTGCTATTTATGTTTATGTTCTACCTGCAGTTTACTTTAATGTTGATGTGATTGCTAATCTGGGAAAGATATTGAGCTAACTGTGAAAATTGAAATAAATTGCTCTAAGCATAGAACATACCTAAAATTAACAATTTTGAAGTCGTTTATCTTTCTTTTATTTTATTTTGTGAGCTGGTTGCATAACATTTGATATCAGAGCTTTGGATTCTAGGGTTTCGTTGTATCGCGACATTTTCACTATAACTTTTTTCTACGACATTTCAAAAGCTGAAATTAAAACCTATTTGAGCTTAAAACCCGATGAACGTCGGGTTCGAATTTCAAATATTTTCTCGCTATATTTTCGGAGATATGATCCAAGGAAGTTAGGGTTTTTGCAAGCTCCCGAATTACATCCCAAACAAGTGACTTTGGGAAAATCGTCATAACTTTCTCTATGAGCATCAGACTGAAATTTCGTAAGTTGCAGAAAGAAGACAGACTGTAGTTTTCTGTGTATCATTTTCAGATCCGAAGGTCCAAACAGTGACACATCGCACTTCGTACAAGTTCTCTCTACTGAAAAAGTATATGATTAGGCCATCTTGGGAGATTGGGCATAACTCTTTCTTGGATAATCCAATTTTGATCAGATCGGTGGCATTGGAAAAATGACTTAGAGGGATACTGCAGGACGAAATTTTAGACCTTGGAGATCCGTAATTACAGAGATACCACATATTCAATATCGAGCTCCTACAAAGCGAAATAACGTGTGTAGTCTTTTTAAAATTTTGCATAAGTTTGGGTTGAAAAATTAGTTTGAAGTGATTCAAAGGGCATAGTGAAGCAAAATTATCATTAATTGATGCCTCGAAGAAGGAAAATGGAAACACCTAGTAAGCAACCCGAAATCTCTCACATGACTCATGAAGAAGAGAAAGAAATGCAACAGATATATCAAAATTATGAGACCAAGTGCAACAAATTTCACTTTCACAAAAGGTAACATAAGCTAAGATGGATGGTTTAAAGAAAGGCGTGGAAGCTAAGATGAATGGTGTGGAAGCTATAAGATGAATGATGTGGATGCTAAGATGGATGGTATAGAAGAGAAACTAAAAGGCAACATGGAAGATTTGAAGATAGATTTAACAAAGTTGCTACAAGAAATGCTTACTAATGGTGAAAAGGTAGTAAAGGAAACTCATGATGAGAACAAAAGAAATGTTAATCATGATTTCATAGACTCTAACATTGGAATGAAGACCCACCATGTTCCAAAGATCGATATGAGGAAGTTTGATGGCAAAGATTCCGTAACAACACATTTTTTAGCCAATTGATAAATCTCAAACAAAAGTGTTCAATGATAGAGCACATTGAGGACTTCCAAAAATTGAATATAAGGGTATAAAAGATATTTCAGAGGAGCATAGGATTGATGTGTTCATAGGGACTTTAAAGGATAACATCCAACATGAGGTTCGTCTTTGGGAACCTGATTCATTGGAGAAGACATTTAGGTTGGCAAGAAAAATGGAAAACAAAATTATGGCAACAAGGAAGCCTACCATTCACAACTATAAAGATGGAAGTTTTGTTGCCCCTAGCCTTCCACAACCTACAAGGTTGACACCACAACAATTGGAAGAAAAAAGAGTAAAAAGGCTCTGTTATAATTGTGATAGCAAATACACTAAAGGTCACAAGCGTGCTGAGAAGAAATTATTTTACATAGATTGTGAAGAGGAGGAAGAAAAAGAACAATAAACGCCAAAAGAAGAGGATATACACCAGGAACAAACCATAGAGAGAAGAAATGAATCCAACCATATCTTGTAATGCATTGGTTGGAATTACTACTCCTCAAACTATCAAGATAGGACATATCAAGAAGAAAAAGGTAATAGTGTTGATTGATTTGGGTAGTACCCATAATTTTATTCATTGTAAGATAAGCAAGGAATTGAATTGCTTCCTATATCCAGCACCAAAGTGTCAAGTGATACTCCTGCATGCTTTGCCTGACTTTTGCTTAAAGTAGTGCCACTGGATTCATTGGTCCTTTACATACCCAATAGGGTAAAATTGTAACCTAACGAGGGTTTTAAAGTCCTCCCATTTAGTCACTGGGGGCTCCCCCTCCAACCTCAGGGCCTTAGTGTGGCTTTCCCACCAAGTCAAGACATGGCCCTCTAATTTCAGCCGCGCAAATGAAATCTTCTGTTATTCATCAATTTGATGGACATTGAAATAAATTTCTAGTTGCTGCAACCAATGATTCAACTTTAGAGCGTTGATCTTGCCGTGGTACAACTTGATATTGACCTTTGCTTCCATTTTAAACAAGTGCTGTGATTGATTCATGACACTTGAGATGGGTTGATCTTTTCCAAGTTCTTTTTGACTGGTTCTCCGTTTCTTCTCTATCTCCTGATCCCCCTTCTGATTTTTCCTTTGCATTTGAGCCCCCATCTTCTCCAAGTGTCCCAAGCTTATTGCTCAAGGTTGCCATGAGGAGATTTATATTACGATTTATATCAATGACTTGTTGTTCCAGTTGCGAAAATCTCTCCTCTGCCGGATCTAGAGGGTTATTCATAGATTTGTCGGCCATGATTAGGGTTTTACGATTTTTGGCCCAACCAATCTAGATCTCTTGCAAATTTCCACAATACACACAAAGAAACCTGCTCTAATACCAATATGATCCATAAACGACCGTGGATATTCCATTGGATAGTTCGTCACTACAGATTTGATAAAATTATATTTGAAATCTGAAATTCTGCAATATTACAATTTTATTAGATTTTTGGATTTGTAGATTTATTGTTAATAGTGCATGCATGCGAATTAAATTTATGCAACAAATAGAGAACGACAAAATAAAAGTTCACACACATTTGACACAAGTTATGCTTTGGGAAACCCTTTTGGGAGGAAAACCTAGTTAGAAGGTGAGGTCGCTTCGCTCTCTTTCTTTGAATACAAATATGACTGAGTACAAAGAAGTATGGCTTGTGGCCCGTGGGCTACTATAGTGCACCAATTCTTTCTGAGTGCTCTACCTCTTATCCTCCTTGTCTATTTTTGCTCAGCAATGAAGTAAATGTATTTGAAAGAATGGAATCCATTTTCCTCCTAGTGGCTTGGTTATAACATAGCCCGATAGCCTACTAGTGGTTAGGTTTGACTATCTCAAGTCTTAATAAGAGTTGCAATATAAACCCTTCTAGAGTTTTCTACATCATAATCATGTCACTAACTCTTTTTTCATAGAGCAATGGGGGTTGAGGTGGCATCCTCTTGAATTATGGTGGTGAAAACAGGAAGGTCAACTTTTGAGTGGCATAACTTTTGCATGCAGACTTTGATTGAGACGATTCTTGTGCTGTTGGAAAGGTCTCTATGTGTAGAATAAGAATAAGGAATAGTAATAGATTTTAGGCCATTGGAATGAACAATTGTTCGTTCGTTCAAAAATATCTAACATAAAAGGGACAAAGATGACACACACACATATAATGATTGATGATTAAAATAGCATGTGACTTTGTATATAAATATATAGTGATTGATAATTAAGGTAGAATTGATGTTGTGTATAAATATACATTGAATGGTCACCTAATTGATTAGACAGGTCTAGTGTTTTTAAAACCGACCTAACTAACCAGTTATTGGTCTAACCGACCGGTCATCAAGGCCACCGGTTGGAATCGGCTGAAAAACCCAGTCAGGAAGGCAATGTGGCAAAGTTTTGGTCCTAACCGACCGGTTTCCATCCTAAACTGGCTAGTTACATGCGATGCCCGCGAAGGACCCACACAACGGTCTAACCAAGGTGGTTTAGGGGTTTTGGAGGGAAAGTAAGGGTCCTTTCCCTCCAAAAACACCATCTCCAAACCTTTAAGAGGCCCTTCTCCCTCTCATTTGTCTCACACATCTCATTTGGAGTGTTTATGAGTGTTTGTGAGTTTGCTTGGGAGCTTGGAGAGTGTTGAGTTTTCGCTGGAGTAGTTATCTTAGAGTCGGAGTTGGAGCTATTTTGGAGATAGTTTGTAGCTGTCAGTGGAGTTGGCATCTTCAAGAGGAGGGTAAGGAAGCTAGTTTGCATTTCCAGGTAAGGATTTTCACTTGAAAATTCCTTATTTGACTGCTGTCCATGAATTAAATTTTGTTGTGTTATAAATTTATAAACTTCTCACTTCTATCATCTATGCTATCAAATCTATAGTTCTATGCTATCAAATTGTGTAGCCTACATGTGCATTTGTTTTCCTAAATTTAGCTTTGGTTTTCCATGTTTCTTAGCTGCATTTTGTTTTAAATGGCAGATTTCTTTGCAAATTGTAATTTATTTCAAACAAACATGGCTCCAAAAGGAAAGGACAGTGCATATGCTCATTGTGATGTAATTGATGGAAAAATGATATGCAAATTATGCCATAAATCTATTGGAGGTGGGCGTATTCTTAGATTGAAACAACACTTGGCTGGGATAAGAGGCCAAGTAATGCCATGTGGTGCACCAAATGCAGTGTTAGGTCCTATTAGGGTAGAATACATTTCCAAGCTTGAAAAGTTTTATGAGGATAAGGCTAGGGAGAAGGCCATCCAAGATGACATTGCAAGGAAGAGGGAATTATTAGAAGCCATGAAAGAGAGTGGGTATGATGATTATGAGATTCAAGACTCAACTTCTATTCCTTCCACCAATGACCCCTTTCACTATGTTCATCCTTCTTGTGGCCAACCATAAAAAGGAACAAAGAGAACAAACATCCAAAGTTTTTTCTCATCTTCTGCCAACATTACCTCTTCTAATCCCACTTCCTCCCAGCCAAGTCGTCAACCACTTTGGATCAACATTGGAAAAAACAATGCAAATAAACTTCTCATCAATACATTGCTAGATGGTGGTATGATTTAGATATCCCATTTAATGTTGCTCACTCACTGCTATAGCTGTAGGAAAGGGCTTCAACGACCCTAGTATGCATGACTTGAGGGTAGCTTTTTTGCAAAAAGAGATATCTTCCATTGATGAGTATTTGGTTGAGTTTAAAGATTCATGGCTCAAAATAGGTTGTTCCATCATGTCAAATGGATGGAATGATGGAAAGAACCACACTATCATTAATTTCCTTATTTCTTGCCCTCAAGGAACCATGTTTTTGAGGTTAGTTGATGCATCTGATAAGGTGAAGGATGCAACCCTTCTATTTGAGATTTTGGATGACATTATTCAGGAAGTTGGGGAGCAGAATGTTGTGCAGGTCATCACTGATAATGCCTCAAACTATGTTTTTGTTGGAAATATGCCTGAGTCCAAATATAGGACCATATTTTGGACTTCATGTGCTACACATTGCATAGACCTCATGCTTGAGGACATAGGCAAAGTGGAGTGGGTAAAAAATACTGTAGAGCATGCCAAGTGCATTACAAAATACATTTGCAACAACTGATGGGTATTGAACCTATTGAAGAAAAACACTGGGGGCAAAGAGCTTGTTAGGCCTACAATTGCGAGATTTGCAACTCACTTCCTCACATTGCAATGTCTCACTGGTCAACATAAAAACTTGCAGAAAATGTTTTCTTCTGAAGAATGGTTTGAATCTTGGTGGGCTCGTAGACAAGATGGAAAAGACACCAAAAAGAAAGTGTTTGACAATTATTTTTGGAAAAAGTCTATAGAGCTTGTGAAAATTACCGAGCCCTTTGTTAAGGTGCTAAGGATGGTGAATGGGGAAAAATTGGCCATGGGCTACATTTATGAGGCTATGGATTAGGCAAAGGAGCAGATACAGGCAGCTTAAAAGGACAAGTTAGTTAAATGTCGTATATGGGAGATCATTGATAACAGATGGAACAATCAACTCCATCGTCCTATACATGCAGCTGGGTATTTTTTGAACCTAAAGTATCATTATAAAGATCGGCTAGGAGATCTGCATGATGGGGAGGTCAGAGCTGGATTGACTGATTGCTTGGAGTGCATGGTCCCTACCCATGTAGACCAGTTGGAAATACATTGACAACTTACTACTTTCACTATGGCAGGTGGTACCTTTGGCAAAAACTTGGCAAATATGGAAAGAGATGTGGATCAACCAGGTAAGCAATTTCAATTTCCAATTTGTTTTTCTTTTCAAGTAAAATTGTTTACGTTCTTTACAATTCAAATTATAAACTAAGTTACTAATTAATGTCTTTTTCTTTGCAGCACATTGGTAGGAATCATTTGCTGGCCACTATCCTCAATTGCAAAGGTTTGCAATTAGAGTCCTCAACCAAACTTGCAGTGCTTCAGGTTGTGAGAGCAATTGGTCTGTTTTTGAGCGCATACACATGAAGAAGAGAAACTGTTTGGAACAAAAACGGTTAAATGATCTTGTTTTCGTGCAATACAACCTTCGACTGAGGAGGAACCAAATGATGAACAAAACACCTGATCTAGATCCCATTGTGTTGGACGATATCGATCCAACATTAGAATGGGTGGAGGAGATTGAAGATCCTGTGTTTGAGGCTGATTTTGATATCGACATGGCTTTAGCGGGGGATGACGCAGATTTTGTGGCGGCATCAGAACCAGGATCAGTAGCAGCATCAAGGAAAGGCAAAGAACCAATGGAAGGCACTAGTCGTGCAGGTCGACAAACTCGTGCTTCCATTAGGTCCACTTATATTGTTATTGGTGGCATTGCTACTGAGGTTGCAAATCAGGTTGAGGCATCCTCAGACTCTGAACTAGATGATGTCTATGTAGCTCCTGATGATGATCCCGTATCTAGTAGTGGTGATGAACTTGATGATTGATCATGTGTACACTGTAGCCTTGTAGTAGGCCAATGACCTTATTGTTTGCAACATTGTTTTTGGACTTTATAGGCCATTTAGAGCCTCATTGCTTATGTATTTTGCTATTTTGTCAATGATATGTATTGCACTTAGTGCCATTTTGATATATTCACCTTTACATGGTATATAAATGAGCAAACTTTGCATATTTTGTCTCTATTGGCTTGGAATCATGGTTTTAAATTTTAAAAATAGTTTTGTTTCATTAAAAAATAATTATTTAATGTATTTTTCTAAGACTGGTTCATTTAGACCTAACCAGTGCCAGTTCGACCAGTTTCGGTTGGTAAACTGGTTCATTAGGTGGACCGGTCTGGTCACCGGTTTTGGTTTTAAAAACATTGGACATGTCACGTCTTGTTATTTGATGTTGTTTTATTATGATTATTAGGATCTATTTTGCAAGAAAAATCCTATTAGCAACCCAAGGGAATGCTTTGCTGCATTCATGAATGATATCCCTTGTAAACTTCTTGGTGTAGAATAGCGCAACTCGCCTAGGTTGTTTGAAACATGCACCGGCTAGCATGAAAGTAGCCAAATGCCCAACAACATTGTTGACAACCAATTGAGCTAACCCCTTGGGCTTCCCTCTATATTCCCCGAGATATTTGGATGGAGGGCGACTCAATCGTAGTGACAACAGTGACTAGTAACCCCAAGGGATTCAAGTAGATTTGAACTTGTGATGTGGCCTCATCATCAACGACATGCATTGGGAGGATGGTTAAACTAATTGAGCTAACGTTGGGGATATTATTTTTGGTCATTTGTTATTATTATAGGTGTATTTTTGTATATTATGTTGCCTCCCCTTGTTAGAAAATGTAACTATGTTCGGTTTTCATTAATGTATTTGAGTCATTATGTAATGTACTTGTCAAAAGAATAAAGAATAATTTTTATTATTGTAACAATGACTTATTAAAGCACGGGTTTCATGCTTGGATCATCATTATATTAGTCAAAGTCCCCATTGTGGACTCCTAGGATTAATATTGAGTTTATAGTCATTGTACATTCAAAGAGACCTTTCTTGGGCTTTTGAATCATGTAAAAAGGTATAGTATTGGGTCAATTATGATTTATGTACCCTTCACATCAAGTCGGCCTAAGGATTTTAATTTGACCCACAAGAAGCCTATATATACAAGGAGGTCAAAGTCATTTGAAGCATCAACTCTCAAGCAAGTTAGATATTTTAAGAAGAGCTGGAGAAGTGCGAAGTCTATTGCCGGGAGGTCGAAAGAAGTGCGAGTTTGGGGAAGTCTATAGAGGAAGAAAATCAAGCTTTTGGTGCCTCTCTCTCTATGTTTCCTGGTCTCTATTGGGAGATCGAAGTCTCCTAAGATTTCAATGTTGCCGAAAGTTGTTTCTTAGGCGAAGCTGTTGGAAGGGGTCGAAGATTTGGGAGGTTGACTTGGTGTGGAGGGAAAGTTTGGTCTTGGTCTAGGGTGAAGAGTCTCAAAGAATATTATTGAAAGGAAAAATTATCTTGATTGGGTTTTCCCCTCGAGGGGGTTTTTGCCCAGTTATAGTGCCTATATCTTGTGTCTCTTGTTTTGTGATCTTCATACACACATAATATGGTAATTGTTTGATGAAAGATAAGATAATAAAGAATTAAAAGAAGCCAACACACTCACAAGTAATTATCAAGAAAGGAGAATCAAACCCTAATATAATTACTTCGATTTTCCAACATGGTACTAGAGCTAAGGTCAGGAAGAATCAATGATCACTTTGTTGGCATGGATTCTCCCTCTATGGTGAACTACATAAGATTCGGTTACAACACTGCTGGATGTTGGATTAAGAAGGTCATCTACTACTTGTTCAAAAAGGTCAAGAGTCAAGGATTATTGGTTGCCCTTATAGTTCTCTTATTGATGACAATGCATGGATTATTGATAGTGGAGCATCATGACACATGATAGGTGAAAGTAAGTAATTTCATACACTATCAAAGGAGCCATCCTCTCGTGCAGTGGTATTGGTGACAACAAAAGCTATGCTGTTAGAGGCCTGGGATCAACATCGTCGACGCTAGATAATGGATTGAAGCTGCATCTCAACAACATTCTCTATGTTCCAGGTTTGAAAAAGAATTTGCTTTCTATTTCTTGTTTAGAAGATAAAGGGTAAATAGTTGCTTTTTTTGATGGAAAAGTATTGGTTTGTGGAAAAGGCTCCAGCATTGATAAAGCTAGGGTTATTGGAGTTCATGAAGGAAGTCTTTATCGGGTCATTACACCACCTTCTCGAGCTTTGGTTCATATGGAAATATGTCCCATTGAGCTATGGCATAGGAGGTATGGTCATCTACATTACAAGGTCACCCCTACTCTTAGTCAACTGTTTCATGGTATTCCTAAACTGAAGTTAGATCATGAAGGTGTGTGCAAGGGATGCTCTTTGGGGAAACATACTAGAAAGCCATTTCATAATAGTGAAACTAGCTCTAAAGAGATATTAGACCTCATCCATTCCGATGTGTGTGGGCCCATGTCTGACAAATCACTTGGAGGTCATCTTTACTGTGTGACATTCATTGATGACCATTCTAGGAAGACATGGCTCAACCTCCTCAAAACTAAAGATGAAGTATTTGATAAGTTCAAGGAGTTTAGGGCTAAGTGAAAACCCCAACTGAAAGAAAGATAAAAACTCCGAGGTTTGACAATGGTGGGGAATACACTTCTAAAGAGTTGATTGCATATTGTAAGGAAGCAAGTATTAAGAGGGAGCTCATTGTTCCCTACTATCTTGAACAAAATAGATTGGCCAAAAGGAAGACTAAATTAATTGAAGAAGGCATTCGAACTATGCTCCTTGATCAAGATCTACTAAAGTTATTATGGGGAGAAGCAATGATGACTGTCTTATACATTCAAAATAGAAGTCCTCATAAGAGCCTTGATAATACTACACTCGAAGAAGTATTCACAGGGAGGTAGCTGACTGTGGATCACCTTCGAATCTTTGGAAGTCCAACATATATCCATGTTTTGAAAGACAAGCGAAAGAAGTTGGACTTGACAAGTATCAAGGGAATATACGTTGGTTATAGTCTTTCCTCAAAAGCATATAGAATCTACATAAAGGAAGGAAGACATATTGAAGTAAGCAGAGATGTCATATTCAATGAAAATCAAGCATACAAGAAATCAAAGGATATTCCTATTGATTTTGATGACGAAGAGGTTCCCATATTTGAAAAAGAAAAAGTTCATCATGAAAACTCTACTACAAATATCGAAGAAAAAGGGTCAAGTGAGCCTATTCAATCGGTGGTTGTCCCAACCACAAGGAAGAGGCCAAATTGGTTGAAAGCTACATTAGAAGATGCTGAAGGACATGAAGTTGCGAAAGGTTCCTTCAGGGAAAGTAAGAAGCCAAAGAGATATTCTGGCTATGCTGCAATATGACAAAGTTAATTGAAGTCGAACCATCTACATTTAAGGAAGCTGAGCATGAAGAGGTTTGGAAGAAAGCTATGCAAGAAGAATATCTATCCATCATGAAGAATGGGGTTTGGGAGATCATTCTTAGGCGTAGTGACAAATCGGTTGTCACATCGAAGTGGATCTATAAGATCAAACATGTTGTTGATGGAAGTATAGACAGGTACAAAACAAGATTCGTTGCAAGGGGTTTCTCTCAACAAGAAGGCATTGATTATGAAGAAACCTTTGCACCTACAACAAGGTACACTACCATTAGATCGTTTGTTTCATTGGTTGTTACAATGGGGTGGACTATCCATCAAATGGATGTGAAGATTGCATTTTTGAGTGGGACCATTGATGAGGAAGTGTACATTGAACAACCGGAGGGCTTTAAAGTAAATAGCAGGGACTTTCATGTTTGCATACATAAGAAGGCCCTATATGGCTTGAAGCAAGCAACTAGGGCATGGTATGCAAGGATGGATGCATATCTACTTAGAATTGGGTTCCTAAAGAGTTTTGCTGATCAGGTCGTGAATAATGAGCTCGCCATTATTCTAACATATGTGGATGATCTATTCATCACAGGTGTAGAGCAAAGAATTCAAGAATGCAAGAAGATGTTGGCAACTGAATTTGAAATGAAGGATCTAGGATTGATGCACTATTACCTAGGTCTAGAAGTATGGCAGAGCCCTGGGGAGATATATTTGGGGCAAGGAAAGTATATCATCAAGTTATTGCAGAAATTTGGGATGATGGATTCAAGAAGTTGAGGGGATCTGGCTCTAGTCTCGTGGATCCTACCTCATATCGATAGTTGGTGGGTTCCTTGATGTATCTGGTAAATTCTAGGCCAGATCTATGTTTTGCAGTGAATATTCTTAGTCAGTTTCAGTTGGAGCCTTGTCATGATCACTAAATACCTGCCAAACATATATTGAGGTATCTTCGTGCCACTATACATCACTGCCTAAAGTATGATAGTAAGGAAGTCAAGCTAATTGGCTTCACAGACTTTGATTGGGGTGGCAGTGAGACTAATGGAAGGAGCACTACTAGAGGATTGTTTAGTTTGGGATTTGCTATGATCTCATGGATAAGTAGAAAGCAAGGTCCTGTTGCCTTGAGTAGTGTCGAGGTAGAATATGTGGCTGCATGTGAAGTAGGAAAAGCGGCTGTTTGGATAAGGAAGCTTCTGAAAGATTTGTTCGAGAAGTCTCTAGGTCTTACTATGATTAATTGTGACAATCAAAGTTGTTTCAAGATGTCTGGAGATCCCGTGTTTCATTCGAGGACGAAACATATCAATAATAAGTTCCACTTTATTAGGAACTTGGTGCAAGATGGGATCGTGAAGTTGGAGTATGTCTTGACAAATGAATAGGTAGCAGACATACTGACAAAGGCTCTTCCTAATAAGAAGTTTGAACATGTAAGGAACTTGGTTGGTTTGGTAGATATTGCTAATTGTATTGATGATAAGAAAGTGGAAGAGATTTGATGAGGCTTTGCGAGTGGAGCATTGTTTGGGGAGACATCTGGACGACACTTTGTGTTGATGTCTGGGTCTCAAAGTTGAAAAGGTGGTGTTGGTTATTGAGCTTTGTTTTGGATACACACTTGTATGTTTGAATTGGTGGTTAGCAAGTAAGCCTGAAGGTACCTAGAGGCGCTGAAAGCTTGAGTCCACCACATTCCCACTTGGATATATTGCCCTAGTTAGGAATCTAGTCCGTGGCATTGCGGTGCCTGAATTGTTGAGTGACTAATTGGATAGATTGCCCTTGTCAGGAATCTAGTCCGTGATATTGTGGTGCCTAAATTGTTGAGCCACTGGTTGGATAGATTGCCCTCGTCAGGAATCTAGTCCATCGCATTGTGGTGCCTAAAAGTTCTGTATGGTTCATATAGTTTGAGATCTTCCATTATATTTGTATATTATGAATACCTCCTTAGTTAAGAGGGAGTGTTGGAAAATGTACTTGAGTCATTATGTAATGTACTTGTCAAAAGAATAAAGACAATAATTTTTATTATTGTAACAATGACTTATTAAAGCATGCGTTTCATGCTTGGGTCATCATTATATTAGTCAAAGTCCCCATTGTGGACTCCTAGGATTAATATTGAGTTTATAGTCATTGTACATTCAAAGAGACCCTTCTTGGGATTTTGAATCATGTAAAAAGGTTTAGTATTGAGTCAATTATGATTTATGTACCCTCCATATCAAGTCGGCCTAAGGACCCTA
Organism: Pinus taeda; assembly: GCA_000404065.3. Classification (NCBI taxonomy): domain Eukaryota; kingdom Viridiplantae; phylum Streptophyta; class Pinopsida; order Pinales; family Pinaceae; genus Pinus; species Pinus taeda. The sequence continues at coordinate 55,581 of APFE031619745.1, read as the reverse complement.
ATTTGACCCAAAAGAAGCCTATATATACAAGGAGGTCGAAGTCATTTGAAGCATCAACTCTCAAGCAAGTTCAATATCACAATAAGAGTTGGAGAAGTGCGAAGTTCGTTGCCGAGAGGTCGAAAGAAGTGTGAGTTTGGGGAAGTCTATAGAGAGGGAGAAAATCGAACTTTTGGTGCCTCTCTCTCTTTGTTTCGTGGTCTGGATTGGGGGATCGAAATCTCCTAAGATTTCACTGTTGCTGGAAGTTGCTGCCTAGTCGAAGTTGCTGGAAGAGGTTGAAGATCTGGGAGGCTGACTTGGTGTGGAGGGAAAGTCTAGTCTTGGTCTAGGGTATAGAGTTTCAAAGAATACTTTTGAAAGGAAGAATTATCTTGATAGGGTTTTCCCCTCGAGGAGGGTTTTTGCCCTGCCCTAGTGCCTATATCTTGTGTCTCTTGTTTTGTGATCTTCATACACACATAATATGGTAATTGCTTGATGAAAGATAAGATAATAAAGAAGTAAAAGAAGCCAACACACTCACAAATAATTATAAAGAAAGGAGAATCAAACTCTAATATAATTACTTTGATTTTCCAACACCCCCTTCAAAGTTGCTTCTTTCACAAACCATAACTTGGGAAGGCTACATCTTTTTTCTGGCTTGTAATGCTTTCACTTGATGCTCTATTCTGATGTTGTCATGGTTGAATAAACAAAATGGTAGAGACTTGTGGGACTAGCATGTGGTCCAAGAAACCACAACCTAGGCGCATCTAACCTGTCAAAATCACCTGGGGACTATACTTGGCCTAGGCCACACCCGAAAGGATGCTGAGTTGTGGAATACACTGTTGGTAGAAATAGGAGCAAAGTATAGTTGCTGAACAGTTTATCCCTTAGATATAGCAATGTGGTTTTGAGTCTTGACATTAAGCCAGTTTTTATCTCAGTTAGAAGCTATGATTTCAGCCATCTTCATAGGAAGTGAATGCAGTTCTTTTTGAAGCGGAGGCTAAAACAAAGACATTCTTTGACAAAAGCAGGTTGGCAAGATTGAGAATGGTACAGATAAAGACGTGGTATATTATTACTAATTACTATGGAAAGCGATTCTTTTTAAAGAGGAGGCTAAAGCAAAGACATTCTTTGACAAAAACAGGTTGGCAAGATTAAGAATGGTACAAATAAAAATGTGGTATTTTATTACTAATTACTATGGAAAGCCATGACATACGGCTTGGAATTGCAGGATTTATACAATAGATTTGCTGGAGGGAATGAAAAGGTCTGTGAATGTATTATTACTATTCATCATGAAGAATGTAATGCTGTTATTAACGAGGAGTTGCCGTTTTGATTGATTGTGTAATGGTTGCCTCTAGGTAAAGCCTTCAGATGGGGTGCATTACTTGGATTGACACTCAAATATGGGATTTTGAGGCCTAAAATGGGCCTCAGGAAAATAATTAAATAGTAAAATAAGAGTTGTGAATTTTTAAAGGAAAAAAAAGAAAACTGTTTTTGTTTTTCAATTGTATTGTCAACTTATCTCCTTACAGGTTTGCTTAAATGTTAGGTGTAAGCATTTGTTGGATACTAAATTTAATTCCACATCCAACAAGTACCGACTCTACATTCTTTTGATTAGGACTAGTACTGAGAATAATTGAAAATACATGAAAAACTCGCTTCTTGGAATTTTGTTTTTTGCCATGTATTTTCAATCTTTTTTTTAGTGTGGGTCTTTGCAAAAGTATTCAGAGTGGGTACTTGGGTAGTTTTCTTTTTCTCCCTCCTAAAATAAAATGATTTTTGAGATGTCTTCATCTTCATATGGTAAACCTCAACATCGACATTGTGTTTGATTTGTTAGAGGCTGATTCTGGATGTGAAATTCTGCCAGTGCATTAGCATATGGTTTTGAAAACCTTACATTGTTATATGTTTGAAACTTTGAAGTACAGAATATAGTATACTTAACAACATCGACATTATGTTTCATTTGTTGGAGGCTCTGATTCTGCTGAAGGAATTTTGCCTTTTTTTTGGATCATTAAAGCTTGTGTCATTTGTATTCATTTCTGGATATGTAATTCTGCCATTGCATCAACATTTGGTTTTGAAAACCTTACATTATTGTCTGTTTGAAATACAGAATATAGTGTACTTTTGTACTGTGCATTTCTATACGTATTGAATATAGAATGGTAAGCACGTTGGTTATAAAGTCATTTTTGTACTGCCAACTTTTTTGAATTATATGTTTGAGTATCCTTCCTTTTATGATTTAAATTCTTCAACTTCTGACCCCAAATGTTACATTTGGTCAACAGACCTAGAAAGTTGATGATTTATTCTTGTCCATTTTTTCTGACAGGTGGGCTTTAGGAGTGCTTATCTATTTTATGTTGCATGGTGATCTTCCATTTGGGTCATGGAGAGAAAGTGATTTGGACATTTTTGCAAAAATTGCACGAGGAGAGTTGTTGTTCCCAAACCATTTTAGTTTGGAGGTTATAGACCTACTGGAAAAGGTGCTACACTGCTGCAATATCATGTTTGAAGTTTGGTAGAACATTGGACATCGATTGGATTGATTGTGCTTCTTTTAGAGATATAACAGTAGGCTGTACTAGAGATTTAACTATTGGTTTATGTTTTCGCAGTTGCTACAAGTTGATGACAATGCCAGACTCGGTTGTAAGGGAGCAAATTCAATTAAGAGTCATCCTTGGTTCAAAGATATGGATTGGAAATGCCTTTCAGAATGTGGTGTACCTGTGCCTGAAGAGATCTTATCTCGTATTGATTCAACGTCTGAACTTCATTATGCCGATGAACACCAGTTGTCTGGTCTTTGTTCATCAATTGACTTGAAAGAATTAAATACACAAGAATGGCTGGATGAGTGGTAGCAGTTTACTGCAGAGGTATCTTGGCCATCCTGATGCTACTAATGAGTTGGATGCCTAACTGGCTAGATATTTTACTGATTGTACAAATTCAATTCCTTGGAAACAGTTTTTGGTTTTCACCCAGTTTACGTCTTCCACTGTAAAGGTAAACTTGTCAAATCTGTGCACTAGATCAAAAATGTACACAGCAAAAGTTTTTCATGCCTTGGAAATTTTGAATGATGTGTTTGTGCCATGTCAAAACTGAGAGATTTGCTATGATTCTCAGATCCATAATGGCAAAATTCAAGAGTGCATTTGTAATAAAAGTTCCCTCCAAGGCTACACCCCCATCTGTATTTTACCTGCAAATTATCCAACTGTATTATAACTGTTGTCTTACTTTGTCTTTCAATGCTTTGTAGTTATGTCCTCTATTTTTTCACACGCTTAGCCAAAAATGAGGCATTTATGTATTTGCAATGCTGTTGCCTTTAATATTTTTAGTACTATCACTTCCAATCCATAAAATGTAGTTTTGACAGCCTCGATCTTTTGTTTCTTTAAAAATGAAGTATTCAAGGATGGAGCACATCCCCCCTCAACTTATCCAATGTTCTTTTTATTGCCATCTTCATCAACCGCATGCAAACCAGTTTTGATGTTTATAATCTTGTAATGATCACTTTAGAGGGAAAGGTTGGTGCTAAACATTCTCTGAAGGGTGGCTTGCAAATGGTTTCATGCTTCTAGTTATGGGAATATTTTTGACCATTGCTGCTTCAGCCATCTCTATCATAAGCTTCCCCAAAGGTAAGATTGGTTGGAGGTAACCAAAATTAATTGTTGATGGCAGGATGCTTGTCTTTCAGTATCTCAGTTAGATTTGCTATTGTTGGTGGCAATATGCTTGTCTTTCAGTGTCTCAATTAGATGCGCTGTTGGTTGTATGATCCTGGTATTTCAGTGTCTCAGTTAGATTTGCTGATATAATTATTCCGTAACTCACTTTCTGAATGATTCCTTATGTTGTGCTGAGTATAACACACTTTCTGCATGATTCCTTATGTTGTGCTGAGTATAGGTGCTACTCATGGTTGACATACTGTTCACTGTGGCCGGGTTATTTTTGGGAATCTGAAAACCCAAGTTAATAACTATTCAGAAACAAAATGTAGCAGCGTTTTCAAAGCCTAAAGCTTTTGTACAATTTGTAGGATGTAAGTTAAAAGGATATTTTTGAATTTTCTCTTATGTCGCTGTGCCATTTTTTTAATGATATAATTGCAAGTTTCTTTTGTATAGAAGCGCTATTGCGCAGTCAAAAGTGGCCAATCCTTGACATCTACTAACGAAAGCAAGAATGTTTGCTATCGAACCATCATCATTATGCTTTTGATGACAAGAATTTTAATTACGGCTCCCTTATTGCTTTAACATGCATACTGGAACATGAATATTAGTTGCTGGAGTGTTTTCATTTAATCTGAACAAACTTAAAACCTCCTACAAGCATGTCTTCTCTTATGCATCTGTAGCAACATGTTATCTCGTCTTTGTAGACATTCTCCTTCCTCGTTCTGTGGTCTAGTGGTTGAGATGTGGTATTGCCATGCTAATGATCCAGTTTCAAAGCCCATTGGGCATAGAGACCTGGGATATATGGATTGTTGATTCTGAAAATGAAACTCTCGAGAACGATTTGTTTGCGAAAAATATATGACGAGCGGTGCTCTTTTGTTATTGTCACAAAGTAGAGCTGAAGCCTTCTGCTAACATACGAGATGTTGCAGTATTGGCGCGATGCTTTAATTTTATGTTTTTGAATTCTTGTTCCTCAATTTTTTTGTTAATAGCTGGACCTATTAATTGTTTTCCTTTATTTCATCCACAGGACTGCTATTTTTATTAAACTGAATATTGAATCCGATAGTTCAAAAGTTCGACAATTAATACAAAAGCACATGCAATATATAAATGTATGCCATCATCATTAGTCGAAACCATGGTGCACCACTTCGTATCGGATGTATACAAGCTTGAGAGTAATGAAGTTCATGACTTGAAATACAAATATTGACCAACATCATGAAGAAAAAAAATTGAAGAAACTTAAAGATAACAGTTATGAAAGTAAAGGTATATAAAAGATTTGTAAACTCCTTAACAATGTGGCTTTTACTTAACGACTTTAACATGTAGAGTGGCTGCAGTGAGGTACTTGCTTCGTGTAATATATATTCACACAGGCCACTGACTAGTTGTAAAAAAATCAACATATACACGTATGCTTTGTGTAGGGTTTTCGTAGGTGTTTACACATTTATTTTGAGTATAAGCTCCTCGATAATCACATACACCATTACAACTGTTCTGGGGTGCAAGGTAATATGGCTTATACCTATTAAATTCTCTTATAGCAGATTTGATTTCAATAATCTGTTAAAAATTTGGATATTTATCTCAAATAATTTTAAAAGTCGTAATAAAATAAACACACTGGTATATTAACTCAAACGAAATGTAGCAGAAATAATTGGAGAAATCAATTACACTACAACAACACATTTATACCCAATATAATCTTCAGTCAGTCTAAAGAAAATTTGGGCATAGGCCCACAGATAATACATAGAAAAAAAATACAAGTGCTGGGAACCTAGAAACTCAATGCCACTAGGAAAATCGGCCTCAAGTAAATCAACCCTTGGAAATTGATCCCCTTGAAGAAACTTAGACCTAATGTTATTTTGAATGTTATCAGAACTGAACTGGAAAACCCTCTGAACTGGGAACCAGTCAGAACCGGTAAAAGAACTGGATTAAAAAATATATAAAATATTCAAAATTTAAAGAAAAACATATATATTCATGTGCATTCATATGGATCCAAACCATTTACGCACAAATATGCAAAAATTCTATTTTATATACAAAAATAAAAGTGCATATAACCAAAACAACATTTTGTGCAATACATTTCTAAACCAAAAATACATCAGCAAATAGCCTTTTGTGTCAAAAAAAATTAGGCTACAACAAATGCCTTCATATGATCAAAATTGTTCTCTATATTGGGACTTTCATTATCAATGTTGCCCTTTAAGCATTAAAATTAGATAGAAAAAAAATCACGTCATTGAGATTTTGTTTGAGTAATGGGTACTTTTTGACTAGCGTTATGACAAAGGAGTTCAATAATGATTACACCAAGGTACATAGAGAGGTTGGTGCTCTTGATTAAATTCTAGTTCAATACCCTTTTGAATGACAATCTAATGGAAACGTTGCAATCCACCCAATATTGAGATCCCAAAAATTGTTAAGTTTGTTAGATTTAGAATGAGATCTAAAATTGTATTTTCTCTATATGAATCCAATGAAGTTAGAACCACTCTCAAATATCCTAAGTCAATTAATGGCAACGTTACAAATTTAAGTAAAATATTACTTTAAAATTTTAACACAACCATTATTTGCATAGCAATAGTTAGGTTATATGCTTGAATATTGGGCCGACCCACTAAAAAATTCATGTTTTTGTTTCAAAAATTGCATTTGGAAGTCTTTGGTCATATTGTATGGAACCAAACGGTTTGGTACAATATAAGGACTGAACCAACTATTGCCTATTCCAGATCTCGAACCAATCGATTTCATCCACTTTCCATAATGCTGTTGAGCCTTGGAGAAATAGATATGTCTCACTAGCAAATTGGCCCCTCTCTTCTCACCTTGTATGGGCCCTTTGCACTTGAGAAAATTGACCTCTTTGGACATATTTGCCTCATTTTCAATTTGACCCTCCTCTTCAACAATTTGACCACCCTCTTTCCTAAACGTAACCTTCCTAAGTTTCTCCCGAAATTCCCCGCAACACTTTTCCTCACTTCTCTTCATTCTAGTCAAGCCTTTCGCTCTAGAGGAAATCACTTTCTCCATAACTGTTTTCATATTTCTCTTAGGCTTATTTTATAATTTCATTAAGCCAAAATCCTTAACCCTAATCTTTTAAGTGATCAAGGCTAGGATAATATCCTTGAGCCTCAATTGAGATCAACGATTGAGATTATGCAAGTCACTTAAATAATTTTATTATTTATCCTTAGGGCTTTGGCATAATAATCCATAATAATTAATTAGATTGATTATTGTACTTTTTTTAAGAAGTAAATCATAATATTACTTGCTCCACCAAGCAAACACCTAAAGATAATCAAATATCTTTTACACGCTAAGACACCAAGCAAATGTAGAAGACCTCCCGAGGCTACAAAATCAAAACTCCCTCCTAGCAAGAAGGGATTCTCCACCACCCCTAGCTTGTCTCTATAAAACACAAAATTATTCTTCTTCACTAGAGGCTTAGTTAGAATATCTACTGTTTGCTCCTCCGTGGAGATGTACTACAATCTTACAGAACCTCTCTAGACCCCATCTCTAATGAAGTGGTATCTGACCTCTATATTCTTGAACCTATCATAAAACACTAAGCTTCTCAGAGCATGTTGCAACTTTGATTGTCAATGAATCACAGTGGGACCCATCTCAAGACTAAACAATCCCATGAGTATCTTGTTAAGAAATACAACATCAAAACTCCCTAGACTCATTGCCATGTACTCAACCTTCGCCAAGATAAGTGCCACTAAGTGATGCTCCTTGCTATACAACAAGATCTTAGTTGGTCCCAAGTTGAAACAAAAACCTGATGTACCCTTCCTGTCCAGGGTACTCCTTGCCCAATCTGAATCTATGTAGCATTGCAACTCCAATGCACCAACTTTGACATACCTCAGTCCATACTCCATTGTTGAGCGTGTTCACAACAAAACATATATTTGACCTAATATTGACTAGATACATCAATGACTCAATAAATTGTTTGTATAAGGTGGGATAACTATTTTTTTATTATTGTATTTTTGGCTTATCTCCTTATAGGTTTACTCAAATTTCAAGTGTAGACAATTGTTGGATGCATAATTGAATTCCATACCCAATGAGTACCCATTATGCATACTTTTGAGAAGACATGCATGGATAAAAATTGAAGATACATTAAAAAAACGTGTTCAACACATTTTTTTAAATGTATTTTTAATTTTTAGCAATTCGGGTCTTCTGAAAAGTATACATAATGGGTATTCATTAGATGCATAATATAATTCTGCATTCAACGAGTTCTTACACTTATAAAGAGATAAGCCAAAAATACTATTAAAAAATAGTTTTTTATTTTCCCTCCAAAATATTTACACACACCTCTTTTTAAATTTAAAAGATTTTGATTAGTTTACATATTATGTAGGTGAAAATTTCATGGGCACTTTTAGGTGAAAGTTTCCTCTAATGATAAGGCTTGGGTGTGGTTGTAGGCCTTCAACTGCATGCACAACACCACCTCCATGCAGTTGTGACCCAACTTGCCCAGTTTAAAGAGTGTGGTCCCAAGATTTGAGCCACATTTCCACGCCATCATCTAGACCGCTGCCTAGAATTTCTAGAGGCTTTCTAAAATCATTATTGACATAATGAAAAATCTAAACATACAAACTTGAGTAAAAAATTTGATCTAGTCAGACTGGAACATACTAGGAATTTCGTCGAACACATGGTAAACATGTAAATTACACGACATGAATGCACATCTAAGTGTAGATCTCTATCTTTTATCTGTCAATCACTGAGAAATTCTAATTCCCTCTTAATTAGTTGCAACAACACTTGTTAGCCCACGCATTCATCGACCATTCATCAACTAATCAAAGCATAACAAGAGCCATAATTAGTGTGAAAATTCGGCTAACCCCGAATCCTATTGCAATAACTGATGTTATTTCTTCTATTTGTTAATACACTGCAACCTTCACAAAACAAGTACCAGAGAAGAAATAAAAACGCTGGAAGAAATATATGCACACACATAAAATACACTGTTATTTTCGGACCAATGTCCCCAGAAAATCCCAACTCAGGAAAATCGATACAAGAGCTGAGGGTTTTAATATTCTGTAGTAGTGAAAATATGAGTACAAACTATGGATGCTTAAACTAGAAATCCAAACAGAGAAATAACCGACAATAATAACTAGTGAGAAAAATTTCTCACTCCACAGGTGATCCCACACTAACCTCAGCGCAAATTGAGTTGCTCCTCACTCCCTCTATGCAATGACTGTGTCAACCTACGCAATTATTGCGTCCCACAAGCTGAAAACAATGTCTCCTCTCGCTGTCTCGTCAACTACAGTCTCGGAAATTGATACCCTTTACCACTGGACTCTCTGCTAAGCTTCTGGCTTAGAATCTCGACTTCTCCCCAGCAAAACAAAAATCTCCCTAAGAGGGATTTGCACTGCCTTTATGTGGCAATCACTGCGTCTTTGCAATGTACTCACAAGAATTAGAAAATCTTCTTCCGGCCTCACTATCTCTGCCCCTCTCTCACTACTTCGCCCTTAGTAAATCACTTCTAGCAACACACAACTGCTACTCTAAAAATCGATTCCTCAGCAAAATCGAACTTTATAAGTGTGTTCTCCAAGCCCCAACAACTTTATTCTTATAACCCTCTATTGAGACTTCAACAACCAAGATTAGATCTTAATCTATGGTTAGGATTAACTAGAAGTCGATCCGTGTGAGTTTCTAGAAGATTCACACCATAACTTAATTAATTATGATTAATTAGTCATATTCCTTAAGTTTAGACTTAGAAAATATTTAAAAAATGACTAATAATCTAATTAAGTCATTTCTAGATGGAATTTCTAGAAACGATTTATGGGTTTTGGAGATCTCATGCATTCTAGCTTCTCTACAAAATTTCAAGGCTAGAACACATCCGATGCTACAAAAACTAACAACTAGAACATGCTATAGAACCATGCTTGTAACCAATATATAATCATAATATTAACCATGATAGAACAACCATCAAAACCACATAATAACAAATATAACTTCTAATAGAGTACAATAAGAAATTAACTCTTATTAACTTATGCAAAACCAATCAATTTAGAGACTTCTATGTACCACCCGGCCATAGATTGAGTTGAACTAAATCTTTCTTTCAACCAATCACCCCCATTACATATTCCAAGCATGAATGTGGGATTTCATGGAATAAACCAAGACTTAAACAACTAAGGGAATCCATAGGTTAAACCACCTCCATCCTCAAACTACCAAAATCGATCAAGAGATTGCAATACCAAAACAAGCTTGGATGCCTCTAAATTCCTTCACCATCCCTTGAGGAATTTTCCTATCTCCACCCACCTGTCAAGGGGTTCCCGAAGAAAACCATTTCCAACCCCAACCCTTGGTAATTTTCCTGATACCACCTCACCCAGATCCAAAATCTTCCAGCAATCCAAAGCTCAACCAAGAAATGAATCCCATCAAATCGTGGCTATCCAGGAAATGGCTAGGCAAGGCTGAAACTAATTTCAAACTCGGAAAAACCCATGCCAATGACAACAAATGAACTAAATATGCAAATGCAGGTACCATGCATTCACACCTCAACCAAAAAATCACACATACAACCTGTTACCTACAAAATCCTTCTGCTGAAGCTGTTGATCCAACCTTCTCCTTGCTTTCCTTGCGTGTCCTTTCCCTTCTTTTTCCAATCTAAGTGAATTCCTAAGAGCCCCAAGAATGCTCCAAGATTTCTCTAAGAGTGCAGAAGTGTGAGAGAACAAAGCTAAAACTGACAAAATGTTGTGAACTGATCCTCATAAGCCTTTTTATCATTGAGGCCTCTATTTTCGTCATTTTCCTTCTAATTTCTTTCTCATGCAAAAATGTGTCTTTTCACTTCATTTTCTCATATTTTCCTTTATTTCATAAATAAAATTCCAATTAATGCCTCTTTTCCTTTGCCAATGCCTTTGTCAATTTCTCTAGCCATTAATAAACCAAAAGTGATGCCCACTATAGTGCTTTGCCCAACATTCAACTTGGAATATGTGTCCCAAGATCTTGGCCTTATTTTGCCTCTAGCAACCTTTATTACATGAACTTCAACTTGGGGCTATTACAGTTTGCAACGAATGGAACAAGAGAATCCTTAATTGATTCAACTATGATCCTTTGAGCCCTTTCTTGTAGTTTTCTAGTTCTTGAGTCTTGTCTTTGCTTGGTTCAATGACTTCCCCAGTAACATATTCCATTACATCTTGCTCCATGAGTATGAGGTCAATACTTTTCTTATATGCTAGATAGTTTGAAGCCCCAACAAGATTATTTCTCTCCTTGCAGAAAGAACACATATGAATTGAAGATTCAGACAACGTGTAATAATATATTACTTACTTGATAACCAAGATTCTTCTTGGTGATGTCTCCAACTTTTTTGATTCTTTCAAGACCTTTGGAGATTTTTTGATGATGTCCTTGAAATATGTTTCTTGGACTCCTCTACCAATAGCTTCCAAGATTGATGCCTTTCAAATAGACTTCCTTTTTGCGAGATGAACACCCTCCTTACGTGATTGATGTAGTCTTGATCTTTTTCAATGTAGAAACCCTAGATTAAAAGGGTCTTTTACCAACGAGTCTTTAACTAGATCCTTTCAAGAGATAATTTTCCCTGTAGTTTTCTTCTTTTAGGCTTTGAGAGCTTCCTATCTTTTGATCAACAATTCTTTCTAGTGCCCTTCCAACTATCTTCGTTGTTCACCTTAGCTCTAATACCATGCTAGAAAATCATAGTGTCAACAATTATATCTTATTTTCCTTAACCTTGATATTGCTTGTGAATCTTTAGTTATCTTCTTTAGTTTCTTCAGTCAGATCTTTCATCAAACAATATCAAGAACAATAATAGTAACAAAAGGATGACAAAGATATAGGCTCTCAGCCAAGGGAAAACTGAGAAACTCTTCTCTTCTTAGAATCTGCTTTACAGAAAAAAGGCCGAATACATCAAGCAGATGAAGAAGCAATTTGTCCCATAGGCTATCTTTAGCCTCATGGACATTAAAATAATTTCTTTCTACAAAGACCCAAATGTTGAAATTGAACATGTCTATAATGGTGTCAATGTTTACTTGTGGAAAGGTGATTGGGAATAAATGGTTACATGCATCGACGTTCTGCGAGCTGACTATACTAAAGGAGACACTCTTGATACATTGGGGTTCTTGAGATATTGTTGTAGGCATATGATCATGACTGATGTCATCCTCAGTGATAAACTTTTGGATTATAACACTTTATTAGAGGAGAGGCTAAAGAAAATAAGAGGCTTATCAAGTATTTCTTGAATTATGTAAGGCTTGTTAAAGTGAAGTTAAGATTCTATTTGATATGTTATCTATTTTCTTATTTAGCCCTCCAATTGGCTACAAATTTTGAAATGCTTTTACATCACCGAGGTTGTAGGAGTATACCCTTCAGATGGAGAAGGCAATTTTGGAGAACTTGCTTCATTTATTTCAGTTCATGGAACTATCACAAAATAAAATATACATTGTTATGCCAGTCTCGATTCTCTTGATGTTGATCCATGCATTCAGATGTTATTGATTCTTCTATTATAAAAACCCATTGTTCTAATTTTGCATAACCTGCCTAGAGAGCAGAGCGTTGTTGTACGAAGAGCCTCTAAGTACAAAACCTTTAAAAATAATATCAATATTGCAGAAGTACCTCCCAATGAGCTTTACGAGCATAATGGATATATTGAAAATCTTTTGAAATTTGGTGCAAATATCATGTTAACCATAAAGGGAATATAAGGCAGTTGTTGTATACAGTTGTTCATGGTTGATTGTGGGATGGTACTTCGGGTGGTCCACCGAAAGGAGGGGATAATCATAAAAGAAAAAACATGAAGCTTCTTATGAGGTAACAACAATAAGTGCTGCTCTAAAAAGATGATGTTGTTCGATGGTTGCATTTTTAAAGAATCCAGTGATCGAACATGAGTTCCATGGGGAGTGAATTAATTTCACGTAAATAAGTTGATACTCTTCATTCTTTAAACTTTAATGATCAGTTTGTTCTCGACATATGTCAGAAAGGTGGTATTGTCACTCATTCACCGAATCCAAATTTTTATGAAGAGGTGATCATGGTTGCTGGAGATTATAGAGTGGATATTTTCCATAGGAATGTATTGTATTTGGTGAGGAGCTCTTTTATGATAACCGTCCTGAATCTGATCAAGCATATTATTGTTTTATGTTGGATATGGCAACTGATATGGCAAAGCGCTGAATCACTACACCACCCAAATATGACACGGGTAACGTTATTTGAATGAAGAACATTACCCAAACAAAATTATTACTCATATCCTAGAAGGGAGACGTAACTGCCAGGCGATGATAAAATACTAATCATCACGCAGGTTGTATCATTCCTCAAGAATTGGAATCTACAATCCCTGCTTGGCATCATAGAATGCCACATGCATTAGATCTTTAAGAAATGGCAATACCTAACCCTAAATCCACGACCATCTAATTGTTATGTAGTGAAACAATCTTAGAATGGTCACATTTTGTATTGAACGATTCATTAAATTTTCACCATGCATGTGAATGATTGTTGCATGCAAAAATGCTATAGAATCTGATTCAAAGATCCCTCCTATGGAAGTTATTATCACTAAAGTGATAATTTCAAACAACTTGCTATAATTACCGCCGAAAAAATCATTTGGGAGGTTCAACATAAGAACTATCTACCTCACCTAGTGTATGATGTTAGAGAAAATTTCCAGGATACACTTGTTTTATTAGACCCAGTAGGGCAGGTATAGAAATTAATGTGTAGATTCAATACTATTTGTGATATTTATTAAATCACAAGACTTGAAGCTACTCCACTGATTTGCGAAATTTAATTCACCATATGGAACACAAATCATAGACATGCAAAATGAAACATCACACATGCACAAAGTTTTATAAAGGGGAAAGCAATTGCTCAAAACCCCTTACTATCTATACTGCATTAATTAGAGAATATAAATGAAATACATATGATTTCTCAAGCTTGAGCAGACTTAGCAAGTGTATAGTCTATCCCTTTGCCTGACTGACTGACTCTGGCTAACTCTTAGCCAATTTTCAAGCTTTCCAAGCACCTATTTCCTTGCGTTGTTCATCTGGAAAATTGTCCCACTATTGAATTATGCAATTCCTTTAGGTCCTTCCTCTGACTGTGTTCACCACCTGTACACATTGGAATATGCTACAACTAATAGTACACTGCTTTGGAATCTCCATCTCAACTGGGTAACTCGAATTCTCTGCATGCAACAATTATTTTGGGCTGATTGATTAGTTATCTAGTTGATCATTGAGTGTGGTTGAAGTTCCATTTCCACAACTTGACCTCCACTAGTTCTTCTGATATTTAGAACTAGTTAAATTGATAATAACTCAAATTAACCAAAATAAATTGCTACAAACTAGCAATCAAACATACTGAACTGAACTCAAGTTTCCCCAACTCGAATTAACTGAGTGGCAAGTGCCATGTCACCTTAGTTAACTACCTCCAGGATTTCTGCTGAAATAGAAATTCAAATTTTCTCTAGTTTTCTCTCGAAATTCTATTTTGCTGCATTTTCAACACTCCCTTTCAGTAAGAAAGGGTTTATCAACCACCCTATCTTGCACCTGTGTAACTCGAACTTCCCTTTTGGCAAGGCCTTTGTAAAAATATTAGCATCTTGTTCCTCTGTCAGAATGTACCGCAACAACATAATCCGCCTCTGCACACAATCCCATAAATGGTGATACCAGATATCAATATGCTTGGATTGAGCATGTAAAACATGATTTTCATAGAGTTTGATGCAACTCTGATTACATAGTAAATCACAGTATGATCCATCATCTGACTAAACAAGCCAAAAAGTATCTTTCTCATCTAGATCGCCTCACATGCTGCTTGACTTTCAACCATGTGTTTTTTTTCTGCGAGCTGAGTGCCCCAGATTTTTGCTTCTTACTGTACCAATAAATTGTTGTCGACCCAACGCCAAAAATTCCACCTGATGTACTCTTCTAGTTTGATGGACTTCCTGCTCAATCTGCATCTGTGAAGCCACACAACTTCACTTCCTCTGCTTGTTTGTACCACAGTCCAAAATGGGTAGTGCCCCTAAGGCACTGTAGAACATACTTAGTTTCCCTAACCATAGCTTGGATCATCTGGTTGACTGGAAATCCCATATATGATCGTGTGTTCACAATATACATGAGTGAACCTACCAACTGTCGGTAAACAATCACATCCACTTCCTCAACTGAAATGGAATCTTCTTTCCTCCAGTTGGTCGCTAGAGGAGTCTCCGTGGGTTTGCACCTATCCATGCAAAATCTCTGAAGTATCTCGTTGACATACTTGCCTTGAGAGACAAACATTTCCCCATCAACTTGCCATACTTCCAATTCGAAGTAGTGCATGAGACCCATGTCCTTGATTTCAAACTCTCTTGCAAGGTCCTCCTTGCAAGATCTGATCAATTGCTCATCACTAGTCAAGATCAAGTCATCAACATATAAAACAATAATAAAAAAATTACATTCTACCAAAATATGATGGAGGTTTGCATCTACTTAACTTTTGGTGAAGCCCAAACTGGTGAGATAACTATCAATCCTAGTGTACCAAGCACGAGGTGCTTTTTTGAGACCATATAATGCTTGCTTGAGTCTGCATACATGAAACTCTCAATCAAAAGTTTCGAAGCCTTTTGGTTGTTTGATATACTCCTCCTCAATAAATCCATTGAGGAATGTTGTTTTCGCATCCATTTGGTGGATCTTCATCCCATCTGTGCATTCAGAGCAAGGATTGATTTGATGGATGAGTACCTTGCCACAGGATCAAAGGTCTGCTCTTAGTCAATCCCATCAACCAGAGAGTACCCATTGGCCACAAATATGGCCTTGTACTTTTCTATGTTTTCGTCTGTTACACGCTTCACCTTGAAGATCCATCTCGAACCCATAAATGATTTTTCTATTGGCCTTGGGACCACTTTCCAAACACTGTTGTTTATAATGGATTCATAATCCTTCACCATTGAATCGACCCATATAGGTTTCTCTATTGTTTCCTCAAAATAGGATGGCTCAGTCTCTACTAGCTCAGTCATTAGAGCCATGTAGCTAGTGTAGTGTTCTGGCGACCTTCTCTGCATGTGTAGATTTGAAGGAGCACCCACATTCTCCCTCACATCCTGCACAAGTCTCTCAACTTCCTTGGTTCTCTTCCTGCCTTCTCTAGATGATTCTGCTTGAGTGGTTGTCTCCACTCATTGCTCCTCAACTTGTGTCTGCTCCACAATATCTTGAGGCTCCTCCTTTGAAGCTAAAATCTCCTCCTCTAGTGGGATTTGAAGGTCCCTCTCAAGAGAGGACCGCATGGCTTTTTCTTCATCAAATTTTACATCCCTTCGCACAACTTCCATTCTGAGGGATGGAAAATACACATGGTAGTTGTAGGGAGTTTCTGTGTAACCCAAAAGTACCCCCAACTCTGTTGTCGGCTCTACATTCTTGCTTGATTCTTTGGAGACATGGAAGTAGATAGAGGCTCCAAAAATATTGAAGTGTGACGCATCTGACTTCCTCCCCAAGAAAGCATCCTCAGGTGTAATCATGCCAAGAATTCGATCAAGACTCATGTTCTGCAAATAAATCACTATGTTGCATGCTTCAACCCACAAGTGCAGAGACAGGCTTTGGTCATGCAACATTGTCTGTGCTGCTCCCACAATGGGATGATTCTTTCTCTTAGACACCCCATTTTTCCGTGGGTTGTAAAGTGTTGTCAACTCTCATCGAATGTCTTCTTTTGCACATTTTTTTTTTAAACTCATTCAACATGTACTCACCTCCATTATCGTTCCTGAGAGCCTTCACCTTCTTGCTCGTTTCTTTCTCCACGAGTGCCCTGAACTCTAATAACCTGGAGAAAGTATCATCCTTCTTCCACATGAAGAAGATCCAACAATTCCGTGAGATGTCATCAATAAATATGTCAAAATATTTGTCCCTAATAGTGGAGGCTGTCAAAAAAGGTCCACAAACATTAGAGTGGATCCTTTCAAGGACAACATGTGCTCTGCTGTCCCGATCATGGGAAGTGGCTTTTGTGTCCTTCCCGAAGGCACACTCTTTTCATGTATCCTACTTCTCTAGTGCACCTTTGGGGAGGCCTGTGGTTATATGCTGCATGACATTCAAAGTGCCATGATGCAAATGGCCAAGTCTTCTATGCCAAAGTTCAGTGGCATCACGACTCTACACCTTCTCCACCTTTATGCTCAATGCAACACAATCCTCCACATCTAGCTTGTATAGGTTCTTCACACAAACGTCGATCTTCTTCACCTATCCCATGGCTATGTGTCTCATGAATTCCTTTCCTTCGCTGAAGATCACAACATAACCAGGGTCTTGCAAAAATGAAACTAAGACAATATTCTTCTTTAGTCCTGGAACAAACATGACATCCTTGAGTCTAAGAGGGGAGACCAACTCCCTCTCAAAGATGACTATACCAATGTCAGTCGCACTGTACTTTCCATCATCTCCCATCTTGATGTGCATATGGATACCCCTCTCGTTCAAATCACTGAAAAAATATGTATTCCTCGTCATATGAATGAGGCACCACTATCCAGGTACTACACGCTTCCCATCACTATGCTGTCCATGCATGCAATGAAAGTAAAATCAAGTTCAAACTATGAAGCTAGAGCTTCATGTGTTGATCCTCCTGAGATCTTCTTGCTTGTCTTCTTATATGGACACTTTGTGGCATAGTGCCTGAATTCATGACAGTGAAAGCACTTGATTCTAGACAAGTCTTTCTTCTTGCCCCTTGACTAGATTCTGCTTTGATTGAGATTTCTTCCCTTTCCCTTTCCCTTTCTTTTCCTTTCCACCCAATGCACAATTTTCCTCATCCTCACCCTTGGATGAAGTCTCATTTTTGGTATTTCTCCTTATTTCCTCCTGTACCAAATCATACAATAGGCGTTCGCAATTTGGTATTTTCTCCCTCCCATTTACCGAATCTTGGTAGTTATGCCAGCTCTTGGGAAGGCCTAAAGGGACAATATTACCAAATCATCCTCTGCTATAGTAACACAAACTTGACCGAGTTCATCACGACATTTTGTGAACTTTCTCAAGTACTGTGGAATGGTCTCGTTCCTCTGCATCTTGATATTTCGAAGTTTGTCCTTGAGCGCCAGCTTCCTATGGTCACTACTATTTTGGAACAGATCTGTGAATGCTTGCCACATTGCATACAAAGTCTCTTTCCTGTGGATATTTGAGACAATGTGGTCTCATACTTCCTCCAATACGATTCTCCTCGCCTTGGCTACACACTTCTTCCATTCTGTTAGATCCTTAACATCAGATGTTGTTGGTTTCAGAATATCATTATCAATGAATTCCTTCAACCCATTATCTTCTAGTACTGCCTCCATGTTGTCCTTCCATGCAACATAATTCGAGCTTCCCTCAAGGTCATACTCGAGCCTTAGTCCATTGAAATCCATCTTCTCAATCTTGAAGAAAACTGCAACACCGATCTTCAAATTTGAACCTCATACAATAAAAACTTCGAAATCTCTGATCTATAGTGATCCCAAATCTGATACCATGTCGAAATTAATGTGTAGATTCAATGCTACTCTACTGATATGCAGAAGTTAATTCAAATATAGAACACACATCATAAACGTGAAAAATGAAACATCACACATGCACAAATATTCATCTAGGGGAAAGAAACTCCTCGAAACCCCTTACTATCTATATTGCATTAATTAAAGAATAGAGATGAAATACATATAATTTCTCAAGCTTGAGCACACCTTGCAAGTGTTTAATCCATCCCTCTACCTGGTTGACTGACTCTGGCCAACACTTAACCAATTTTCAAGCCCTCCAAGCTCCTATTTCCTTGCACTGTTCCTCTGGGAAATTGGCCCCTATTATTTAGAAATTTCTCGCTATTGAATTGTGCAATTCCCTTAGGTCCTTCCTCTAACTGCATGAACCACTCGTACACATTGGAATATGCTACAACTGATAATACTCTGCCTTGGAATCTCCATCTCAGCTGGGTAACTCAAATTCTCTACATGCAACAATAATTTTGGGCTGATTAATGAGTTAATTGGTTGATCACTGAGTTTGGTTGAAGTTCCACTTCCACAACTTGACCTCCACTAGTTCTTCTGATAATTAGAACTAGTTAAACAGACAATAACTCAAATTAACTGAAATAGATTATTACAGATTAGAAATCAAACATGTTGAACTAAACTCAAGATTCCCTAACTCGAATTCACTGAGTTAACTGAGTGACAAGTGCCATGTCACCTCGGTTAACTACCTCCAAGATTTTTGTTGAAATAGAAATTCGAATTTTCTCTAGTTTGACCAAGACAAAGTCAAACTGAGATTTTCTTGCTGCATTTTCAACTCTCGAATATGTTTTCTTATTAATACAAGGTTCTCTGAATCATTCAGATCCTTCATAGGAAACAAGGTGAAAATGGCATTGTCAAGTTCAACTCATTAGTCTAATGGAACTGATGACACCTTTGAATTTAGAGACAAATCGAGAATGTGTGGCATGTCATGTATCTGATCAATTTTTTTGGATATTGTCTTTAGTGAGATGGAAAGATAAATAAGGAAATGGAGACTATGTATTTGGAATAAGAAATTTTTTTAGTTGGTGAGTGAAGTTGGGTTACATGAAATCTAGTGAGAGAATTCAGATTTATGGTCTTCCAGATGCAACTTCATAGTTGGCAGGAGAATACCAATGTCTTGAAATTTTGTAGGAGCAGGTGTCTAAATCAAGAAAGTCATATCTTTTGATGTTGTTTGATCCCTACTCATGTTAATCCGGACTAGAAAGTTGCATTATTGTATCCCCACATGCACGGGTTCTATGTTTAGTGAAGAATATAAACCAACTTTAGAGTTGTTTAGTAGCAAGTGAGGTGCTCCATCAAGATTCTATTCTCATGTTGAATTTGTACACAAGTTTTGTCACTCACAAAGGGAATTCATATACCCATATTGGGACAACTTCATCCTATTTATCAGTTCTTTTAGGAAGGTCTGTTTTGTGCTTGTTTCATCAGCTAGTGGGTGCATCCTTTGGAGATTTTATTAATAGCACCTACAACAATCTTATTCATGATAGAGGGAGAGATACAATTTTTCCTACTTTTTTATAAATAATTTTTTTATTTGGTTCCCTAATAATTGGTTGCGTGCTTGCTGGGTTAAAGCTACTTGGATGGTTGATGGTGATATAAACTAACAAGAAATAACATAGAGTTTTGTTACATTTCCTTCTCTCATATTGTAAATAGAATTTTGTAATATTCAAGGAAATATTAATTGTGAAAATAGTTAAAGAAACATCTAGAATATGAAAAGTATTAGAAGTCGAATGGGCCATGAGGGAATTTGAAGAGTCATAGGAGAGGTGATAGGTTACCCACCCATTTGCATAAATGTACCCTCATGCCTCATTTGAAAGGGGATGTTGGCACTTGAGTCATGTATCATAGTTGTTAGTACTTAGATCTTTAATAGTAGCCATCGAGAAATCCAACCGTGATGCACAAGTTTGTTGATGTGGTAGTTTAAAGCTTGATGATATATATAGAATATGAAAGGATTTTCCAAAAGGTAATGCCATAATTTCTATAGAGAAACTATCATTGCTAAGGCTTCATGTTCTGTCTTCAAATAATTTCTTTCTGCTTTGTTAAGCTTACGACTAGCGTAAGAATTTGGGTGATCTATTAATTCTTCATCGGGTTGCGCCAAGGCTACCCTAACTGCCACATAGGATGAATCCACATGAATGCGAAACTGTTTAAACCAATCTGGAAATTTAAGAATTGGAGCTTCGACCAATTTTTTCTTTAATAACTGAAACAATTTAGCACACTCTTTGGACCAAATAAAAGGAACATCTTTTTTCAGCAGTTCATCGATTGGGAATGTATGTCAAAGTAATGAATTGTCTACAATACTATGTCCTAGAAATATTTTAATCTGCTTTTGGTTAATTGGGGGTTTCAAATATAGAATTATCTTTATTTTTTCCATATCAATGTTAATTTTGTATTTAGAAACAATGTGACTCGGTATTATTCCGAAGGGAGTTGCAAAGATACACTTTTTTATATTAAGGGAAAGTTGTATCTGTCTACACTATTCGAGTATTAGTCTTAACCATTGAATATGATCCTTAGTAGTGTGTAGAATGTCCATCCATCAAATTAAACAACCATGGTCTTATGGATGTATTCCTAAAACGCTTTGATGACAATTCTCGAGAATACAACTGGTGTGTTTTTAGTCCAAACGACATTAATCTATATGCAAAAGAGATGAATTTCGTAATGAATGTTTTTTTTTTTCTCGATCTTCTTCTGATATGGGAAGTTGATTGTACCCTGAAAACCCATCCGTTAAGGAATAACATTCATGTCATGCTACTTCATTAATGATTTCATGGGCAAAAGGAGTTGGAAATGATCTCAATCACTGCTAGCTTACTAAATCTATGGTAGTCAACACATATATGAAGCCTTGTTGGGTTGTGCGTTGTTTGTTGAATGACCATAGGGCTTGCCCATTATGATGTTTTTATCGGGTATATAATACTAGCGACAAGAATTCCTTCAATTTCTTTTTGTACAATAGGCTTGTATTTATGAGCTAATTTATACAATCTTTTCTTTATTGGCTTGGCTCCTAGGATTAGATTAATCTTCATTTCTCTCATTTCTTTAACTAATCCTTTTAAGAATTTGTAGTCCCGAGAAAATACATCTTGGTATTCTTTAAGGAGATCAAAAAATTTCGGTATTTGTTTCTCCGCCAATAGTCACCGAGTCAGACAATTTTTAGTCAATCGTCATTTGATATGTCAACTTCTCTTATCTTAATTTTTGCGTCCATCCAGTTGGGTGCCTTAGATTCATCTAGTCGTTGTTCCTCGAATTTTACTTCCTAATATGCTGACGAAAAGTCTAAATTGTATGGTTTATCTACATCCGGTTTGTCAACTTTGTATACTCACTGAATTTTCTTATAATTTTCTGGATGATGCTTATTCAAGTTAAAACTTTAGCCAACAATAGGTGATTCTTCTATTTATAAGTGGTTGGCCATCTTGTGTTCTATCGCAAAGGCTATATAATTTCAATTTAACGCATTACTTGCAGAAGTCTGAGGATCGAATGGTTTTTCTAGTACAAATTCTTTGACTTTTCGGATTGCATCCTTCAGTTCTACCTCCTCTGGTTAACATTGGAAATATTTAATGAAGTTTTATTTTAATTCCTTCCATTGGAGGGATTTTCCCCACTTTTTGTAATTTGTAACACTTGTTTAGAAGATCAGATAGTGTGTTTGGGAAGGTATGTGGCTAGACACGTTTATCCTTATAATCGATTCTTCTCCATTCTGATTCACAAATTTTAATATGTTCAATAGGGTCCAAACCAGCATTGAAAGTTGGCATTTTTACTTATAAGGAAAAATTTCTTCCTCCAAATTGCTCAATAAAATAAGAGGTTACATTCGTTTAGGTTTGAAGTCGGGATGAGTGTGTATTCCACCACCTCACTGCTTAATCAGTAAAAGTTTGCACTAGACTCTGCATTCATCCTTGTTCTCCAATTTATTTTGTTACATGTTCTACGTGGTTAACGGGGGATGCCCTTTCTTTAAAATGGATGTGAGAAGTGGAGTTAGTTGTTAAATCAGTTAGGATCTTAAGGTACGTCTTGGTAGTTCTTTTCTCGTATGATTGGCACAACCTTAATGGAATAACAAGGTCAGATTGTAGATGTTGGAATGGATTGTATCGACCAACACTCCTTTGCCTTCGATTCATAGTTCTCGATTTTCCATTCATATAATTCAATAGATGAGTTTTGTCCTACTGAAAGAGGAGATCCAGTTAATATTCCACTTGAATAATTTGGCTCCACATTATCGTGTTCATCATGTAACACTTGATACACTTTTCTGATTTCAACTTCTTCATCGATAGACTCTACCCAAAGCTTTCCTTTGCGAGGATCTAAAGAAATGATGATATTTTTATTATTTCCTTTTAATTTGATTATATATTTTTCTAGTGATATAGTTGCCTTCATTCTTTGTCCCCATGGTCGACTGTTATTGGGATCCATCATCAACTAAGCCGATGACTTCAAAGTCAACTGTTATTGGGATCCCCATTATCGATGTTTGAACTTGCTGTAATGTACCGAATGGTTCAATGAATATTTAGTTGGCCAATTTAAGATAATTAGTTGTTTTGTTTATACTTGGTTGTCCCATGTTGATCCATGTGTCTCTCGGAAAAATATTTACTTGAGATCCAAAGTCGACAACTACTTGTTTAACCATTAAAATATTTATTTCTAAGTCAACTTGTGGGTCATGATCATCTAGCTATTTACCATGTGAAAGTTGTTTGACATTTTCCCCTCTTTCTCTATTTTCATTATAGTTTTTCAGCATATTCAATAATTCGATGTGTTGGGCGACAAAGTGTTCTTCCTTTAGAATCTCGAGAAATTCTTCTAATATTAGGTCTTTAGATACGCTTTGGTCTTCACTTTATTTTGTAAAGAATTCAACTGCTTTGGACATTGTTTGATTTTCCTGTTGTGTGTCTGGTACTTTGTCGAATTCTTGATAGGTCAGATCAACTGATTACTATGATCATTGTTATCTCTTCCAACTCCTAACCTTGTAACTACATGAAGGTTTTTTAATTTCAGGATCTCATGCTTCGGGACAGTTTGTAGTAGATTAACAAATCTTCTATTTAAAACTTTTATATGATTTTTAGAAAATATTCCAGTGAGTGGTCACCCATACCATACATGTTTCAGAAGCGTAAATCAATTTTATCTTTTAAGGTATATTCAATCGCTATATATCCCTCTTGCCAATAAGTATAGACGTAAAATCTCCCATGTCCTCAGCCGTGATCACAACCTTTGTTGTTGTAATTGCCTCGTCGACTGCCATAACCTCCTCGACCTCGTCCTCTTTTGTTAAATGGAGGTGGTTCTGATAATTGGTTAGTGGCCTAGGTATCTTCTACAACATGGTAATTGGGTTTAGTTTTTCCATTCAGTGGACATTCTTGGGTGGAATGTGCATTGTCTTCACAGATTGCAAACCATTTGGGTTTAGAATTTCATAGGTTATATTGGAAATATTTAGTAGTGTGATTAGAAGCAGTTTGACAGATGTCACAGTAGACATCAACTTGTATTCTTTGAACTTCTTGGTCAAAGTATTCTAAAAACTTACATGTATCTTTCATATGTCCTTCCATGTGGAAATTGGTGCACCATAAGTGATTCTTTTGGAGCGATAACTACAATAAAGAATTTTGCAGTTGATCTTATCTATCTTTAATCTTGTTGTCAGTCGGTGCATTGATTGATTGATTTCCATCGTATTGTTCAATTTGTTGGGCTGGTTTAAGAACTACTTCACATGTCTTGATTTCATGCATTCGTAGTGGCCCATGGATTTTCTGAAGTAGTCCAACCAGATACCATTGTACTAGTAGATTCTTGTCTATAGTGTATGGAATCTAAATTCATAAATATTTAAAGCATTTATTGTATTCACGTATAGATTCATTCGGTCTATGTTTTATTTCTTTTAGATTTTGTGTTTCCAAGTGGTTAACATCTTGTGCTTTAAAGAATGTGATAAATATGGTCTTGGTCTCATCCTTGGTCTTTTTTTTTTTTTTTTAAATTCATATATCATGTTAGGGTTCGTTTCCTTAGTGGTGCAACAAACTATGACATTTTCTTGTCTTCATTGTTGATGTCATTTGTGGCCCAAAACTTTTCACAAATGAACCAGTGCCTCTTCGGGCCTTCATCTATTTAGTCACATCTTGGTCATCCGGTGTGAATTCAGGTGAAACTAATCATTGTCATTAGTCTTGTTGTCAGAGCTTCGGTCTTTACTTTCCTCTCTTATGTCGCTAACTTGATACGTTGGCCTGACACTGCCTATCTATATATTCCGTGAATTGACTTGTTAGCGGTCGTGACTCTTGGTCGACCGATTCTAGACTTAAGTTTTCTTCAATAGATACGAGCTGCAACAGGGGGTACGATCATGAGGTTAGATAGTTGAAGAAGTATTTAGTCTAATTCATTATTATTATTCGATTGGTTTTGAATAAGATTTTCATTTTCTTGAGGGTTTCTTTATTGGTCATCAATATACTAGACTGCAGGTATTTCAGAATAATTCCTTGACTAAAGAAATCCTGTCATGCTGGGAATCAACAAGGATCTCCTTGGAGTACTTCTTATTTCTAGACCAAAATCATCTATTTACATAGCATCTACTTGCTCTCTTGGAGTTACCAATAGACCTTCATTCTCTGTCGGGGTGGGCGGTGCTACGCCTCTCAACTCTTATGAGGAGTCTCATGCATCTTTGCTCTCACGCTCCCGATCCTTCATTCTTTTCTTCTGGTATTCTTGTTCTATAATTTTTTCTCAACGATGTTGTCTCAAGTTGCTTGCTAATTTTTATATGTCATTCGATTGCTTGTATTGTCAGTCACTATTTGGTTGGTTATTTTCTTGTTTTTTTCTTGTCAGACGACTTTTTCCCTTCCATTTTCTTCGACTATAATACTTCTCCAACTTTTTCTTTCCTTTTTAATCATCACGATCCACTACACCCCCCCAACAACCCATGTTGACCCGACTAGTGTTGGTTCACAAGGGAGTGTCTGTTAGGCATACTTATTTACTTAAAAAATAATCCCATGCTTCTTTCATGTCTTTACACCGAGCGTCCATAAAATTACACTCTAGTATTTATTCTAGTCAGTGCTGGCTAGAATCCCTAGCAGTGGGTGATATTTGACAATGTGTCCTGCGCCTTTATCTAAAAGGAATTTATGTGGTAGAGTTGTTATCATGTAGAAGAACCCGTCGTGTATATCGTCGTAGAACCTAGTTTTTATATGTTCGAAATATGTTCGATCTTCTAATGCTTGTTCTTCAAAATAGTCTTCCAATATTGACTTGAGCCACTCGTGTAAATTTGTTCGATCGTCATTTGATAATTTCAATAACAACTAGGCGTTAGTTTGGTTTTGAGGTTTTTTCATGAGTAACATTGTTAAGGAACTTTTTAATCTCTCCTAGGGCTTCTGCGATTGACAATTGATTCCTTCGTGCATAATTTTTCAGATAGTTATTGATCTTCGCTTCCCACCATAACTGCATCTCATTTAGGGTTAACAATTATGCTTTCATATTATATTGGAATCAAGTTCTTTTTACCGACAACAAAACCATTTTTGTAATCTAGAGAACAATATAAATTATTACCAGTAGGAAAACATGAGTAAACATACATAAATCATGTAAAAGAGGCAAGACATAGTAATGGAGAGATAACCAAATCGTAGATACACATTTTGTATTATATGCAAAATCATTTTTACATTCATACTGAAAAGTATATATAGACCGATAGGATAGTTACAAGAGTATAACTATCATATTAACCACACTTTCTATTCTATCATTAGTTATCCATCTGTCGTATTACAATCTATTACATTGAGGCGAGTCGGCTGGGTCGGCTAGCCTTTTTCATGTTCAAATAGTTGGTCAACCCAACTAGCTCCTTCAACGAGCACTTTTACTCTTGGCATCTTTTAGGTTGAGTGGTGGTGAGGATAGGGTTTATGTTATTCGACTAGCCTTTTTCATATTCGAATAGTTGGTCAACCCAACTAGCTCCTTCAACAAGCACTCTTGCTCTTGACATCTTTTAGGCTGCGTGGTGGTGAGGCTAGGGTTTATGTTAGAGATGATATGAGAAACCCTCATTCCACTATTGGATTTTGATGGGTTTGTGGCACATGTAATTGGATTTAAACATTATTAATAAGAATTTATTTTTAATTTAAGGGCTAGATAGTCCTCTATTGTAGATAATTGCATTTTAAATCTTTTTTCAACAATTTTCACATTACATTCATTCCCTATCATCATAAACAATTATATAGAGAGAAAATTAACATCAACTACGCAATGGAATAGTAAGGAACACTAGAGGAAAATCATACACAATAGAGACACCAGGATTTAGGTCATAGACCAAAGGAAAACCCCACAAGGGGGAAATCCCAAAATAAATTCTTCTTCCTCTTAGATATTCATCAAATTTTCAACTAAGATATAAAGTATAATTATAATGAGACAAAAGTATTTCATGATCAATCACATTATGCCTCCTAGGGCCAACCTTGGATCCTACAAGATTCTTAAGAGATGGAAACACACACACCAATCAAGGAGGATTTCACAAGCCCTCCACAAGACATTTGATAGGTCTCTTAGAGATGAAGCCATAAGTCTACCTCCATATCATTGTCACAAGTAACACATATCTCTGTCAAGTATTTTTATCTTCAAAATCATGAGTACATTTCCATACATCATTGTCATATGTTCACTTCTCATATATCATTGTCATAAGAATTATTTCCATAAATTATTGTCATAAGGACACTTGTCATATATCAGTGTCATAATAACTATTTCCATAAATCATTGTCATAAGGGGACTTATCATTTATCATTGTCATAAGAACTTTTTCCATAAATCACTATCATAAGGGAACTTGTCATATATCGATGTGATAAGAACTCTTGCCATAAATCATGGTCATAAGTGAACTTTTCATATATCATTGTCATAAGAACTCTTGCCATAAATCATTGTCATATATAATTTTCATAAGAACCTTGTAATAAATCATTTTCATAAGGATACTTGTCATACTGTCATAACATCACTATCACAAACACACTTATATTCTAGTCAAAGTATCACTATCACAAAGAAAATTATATTCTAGTCAAAAAATCTTACCTTACTCCTTTAGAGAGTCAATCCTAAGGGCTTACAAGATTTCCCATGCATTGTGACAAATTTTCCATTTGTCCACTGTTCTAGGGCTCATCAAACGATCCACTAAATACCCTCCAAGTCATTGTTCTTGGTTGATTAAACTACTGTTCAATATACTAAACATCCTTATACATCCCTAGAAACACAATAACATAGAGAGACTGATCACATACCTATACAAAACATCACCTACAACACTGAAAAAGTCATGATTCTGAGAATATCTTGACTAAAATTTGGCTTAGGTCAAAGTCATGATTCCATTATTTCGAGTGCATTTGTTCCATATCTGAGAAAAAATAACTAGGAAGGATAGGAGGTAGAGAAAATAGAGAGGATTTTTTCAATGTAGAAGGCCACGAGCCACAAGACATACTTCTTTGTACTCACAACCATATTTTCGAGATAGAGAAAGCGTGCGAAGCAACCTCACCTTCCAATTGGGTTTTTCTCCCAAAAGGGTTTCCTAGAGAAAATATTGTGTCTAATGTGTGTGTGAAATTTTATTATGTCATTCTCTATGTTCTGTATAATTTTCATTTGCATGCATGCACTATTAATAGTAAAATCTACAAATCTAGAAATATAACAAAACCATAATAGTGTAAAATTTTATATTTTTAATATAATATTATAATATTTGTTGCGACGAACTATCCAGTGGAATATCCATGGTAGTTTCTAGATCATATTGGTATTATATCTAGGTTTATTTTGGTATTTTGTGGAGATTTGCAGGAGATCTAGATCAATAGGCCAAAAATTGTAAAACCCTTATCATGGTAGACGAATCTATGAATGACCCTCGTGACCCTGTAGAGGTGAAGTTTTCATAGTTGGAACAACAAGTCACATTATAAATCATAATGTAAATGTATTCATGGTGACCATGAATAATAAACTTGGGATATTTGGAGAAGACATGCGTTCAAATGCAGAGGACAAATTAGAAGGGGGATCAGGAGACCGAGAACAAACAACAAACTACCCTAAGAAAGAACTCGAAAAAGATCAACCTAGTTTGAGTGTCATGAACCAATAATAGTCCCTGTTTAAAATGGAAGGAAAGGTCAATATTAAGTTGTACAATGGTGATATCAACACTCTTAAGTTGAATCATTGGTTGCAACAACTGCAAGTTTATTTCAACGTCCATCAAATTGAGGAAGAACAACAAATTTCACTTGCAGGGCTAAAATTAGAGGGCCATACACTCACTTGATGGGAAAGATACATAGAGGCCCTAAGGTTGGAGAGAGAGCCTCCATTGACTAAGTGGGAGGACATCAAAATCCTCATTAAGTCATAGTTTTACCCTATTGGGTACGTAGAGGACCAATGGATTTGGTGGCACTACTTCAAGAAAAATTTAGGGAAAAGTGTGTAGGAGTACACCATAAAGTTCAAAAAGATGACCATAATGTTGGGTATCTCCCCAAAGAAACTCATATGTACTCCTCAAGCATTTTTGGGGTTTGCACCGCCATCTGTGGGAGAAAGTGGTGCTGTTCAAGCCCAAATTAGTGGAGAAGGCTTATGTGCATGCATAGTACTTGGAGAACATAGGCCCAAAGAGAGTGTAATCAAGTGGATCAAAGAAGAATGAGAAAAATAATGATTTTAAGGAGGGGAAGAAGAAGCAAAAATGAAGAAAGGATAAGAATATGGCAGCCACAACGCACTAGTGCAAAGATCCTAACAACTACTGCAACCACTGCAACATTGATTTCCATACAAAGGAGAAGTGCGGGAAGTTGCATCTAGAGTTGAACCTGAACAACAAAAAGAAAGATAATAAGAAGAAGAATACCATGGCCACATATTCAAGCAACCAAGTTGAAAGCAACTTATATTTGGATGAGAAGATCGTATGTACGTTAATGCAGAAGGAGGTGAATCTAAGTAGCATTCAACAACAAGAAGAGAAATAAATGACCAAACTATTCCATATAAAGTGTAGTGGTGTGTTTGTTGCTATGGATTAACAAAGAAACCTTTTCATTTGGTTGTTCTTTGCAAAGAAAATATATAAAATTGGTTGTTGTTAGCAAACAAACTTGGGCAAACAAAACACTATAAATAGTGAAAACAATGCACACATAAAAATAAACTAAAACTAAGAAATAAACACATAAACTATGGTTGATTAAGCAAACACATCGACAAAGTAATGGGAAAGGGTTCCCTTTATTTGTTGTTGAATGTATAAGAGCTACAATAGATGAATAATAAAACACTTGAAGAGAATTGTTTGAGAATGGTGCTAAAAAATCCTCAACAAGGAAGTTCCTTTCCTCAATCTTTTTGTAAGCTTCTTCTTTCTCTCAAAGAAGTATGGAGACTCTCTCAATGGTGAAAACCTATTCCCACTAGAATGTTGGATTGTTGAGGAAATTTTTTTCCAGCATAACAATGCTTTACTTCTTCTTTGTTTTTGGTTCTCCAATGGCCTATTTATATAGAATTTTGAATTCCTCTTCCCTCTCTTGGTTCATTAATGAGAAAATGACTCATGAGTAGGACAAGAGGATCCCTTGGGGGTTGTATATCTCCAAGTCGACTTGAAATTGGCTATCCTTGACTGGTACATGTTAGAGAATCCCATGTTCCAAGTGTATGAAGTGGTCTCGGACTGTTGACTTGGAATTTTGTTCGAACGCATAACCATTGAAGAACTAACTGCGCGATCACTAATTTATGCCTTTGGATGTGCCATGTGGTTAGAATTTATAATTAAATCCTTTGGATAATTTTTTATTTTTGTATTTCATGATTTTTTCAGCTAGAAAGTATTCACTTGTACATTTTGCTGGTTGACTTTGGTTGTCATCTGGATTATACAAATGTGTGTACAATTTTTCCGTGTTAATAATTTCCCCCTGATGTATGATGTTAGGAGAAAATGTATAGCCGAAATACATCAAGTTTTTTTTTTTTTGACTTAGAGTATGACCAACTTCTTGAGAGATAAAATAACTTGTTGTGAAGGTGAGTAGGGAAAAACCTTAACTGAGGATGCAAGATAAACATGCTCTGAAGGAATGCTAATAAAAAATTGTCTATACGAGGTGGGCATGTCCCATGCTCATTATGATAACTAGTGACTAACTATTACAATCATACAGGAAATATTCCTGTCAAGTTAGTGTTCCAGTGGTTTACATGCCGATGGATGATGATGATAACTATTTACGCCCTCAAGGATTCTTTTGAAAAATAGACTGAACTAGGTGCCCTTATGCATCAAAAAGTGAAGCACCATTGAGTGAGGTGATCATGGACACATGGGTCTTAGACTCCGGGTAGCTACCATGCATCAAAATGTAAGCACTTTTAAATGAGGTACTAAGCGATGCATGGGTCTTCAACTAAATGAGATAGCTACAATGATCACAATGTACAATACTACCCTGAAATGAAAAACTTATGTTGGTGTCGAATGTCAGGGAGACTAATGACATCAATGGGTGATATCGATTCCCACTGTGCCACCCAAGGATGCCTTGTAAGGGGGGAGAACCCAAGGTATTACTTCCAGACTGGAAGATGGGTGTTGAAGTCGATAAGAAAGAAGCACCAACTGTGGAAAATGTTGATTCAGGGAATCAAAATGAAGGATAAAGATGATTGTAATATGGTGGGTAACCAAGGATGATAATGAGAGCTAAAAATATGAATGGATATAGAAAACTACCCAAGGTTGGAGTTGTAATGCAAGTGGCAATAGTCAAAACAATTCTTCTAGGGGGGAATGTCCCTTAAGTCGGTAAGACATATAGGGTAGGTGTAAGAATGTTCTGACTGGTGTAATGAATGATCAATGAATAGTGTGGTGATCAGCGAGCTCCAACCAAGAGAGACTAGGGACTTCCTTCGGGTAAGAGACATGAAAATATGGTTGGGAACCCTTTTCCTAAATTTTTTTTGTACACTTGCTAAAAGAATGTAAAGGTGGTTTGGCATGTACATACATGGAGATAGGTTCCCAAAGAAAAATAGTGACCTGTGTGATGATGTAAGTAAGTTTTTTTGTTGAGGGAAGGGGTCACATTGGTTGGTATTGGTGTGAGGTTGAAGAGGCGGACAAAGTGACACAAATGAGCTATTCCATATGGAGTTATGATAGGCCAAATATAGAGTGCGGGAGTGTATTCGACTTGATCTAACAAAAATAAATAAGGTGGCCAGGGAGTAGGGTTGGTAAGCAATAAATAAAGAAGAGGAGAATGAGGCTGATCTTCAAGACATGCGAATGAGATGGCTCTCAGTATTGACTGAATGGTCATGGATCCCAATAGCGTGCGGGGATATATAAAATGGGGTGATCCATGAATAGGAAGGTATTATCAACCAACATGGATGTTTACTAGGTGCAAGGGAAGGTGGTGGTAAATGTGGTCGAGATAATGGACCCTATGGTGCATTTTAGAGAAATGATGTCGGGATATGAAAATGTTTGTAGGAAGCCTATTATTTTGGGTGGATAATGATACCTTAACTATCAATGGCCACCAGGGGAATGATTATGATGGGAAACTACTAGTATACCTACAATTTTGAAAACTAATGCCCCAAGTGAAAACATCTTGATAAAAACATACATAAGCTGAAATATGCGAAACAAGATGAATCAAAGAACATGGAAAAGTGCACCTGAAGGGGTACTTTGACCATGAGACAGGCCCAAAAATGAGTATGATGTCGAAATGGAATGAACGGTACCATGATAAATATGATTTCGTATGAATCCTTGTTTTGATGACAATTTTGAAAACAAAAGTCGTGATATCATGAACGAGTCTCTAGAAGATGACAAAGAGGGCAATATATAGGGAAAAGTGGGCCATATGCCACCTCATTTGTACTTGCTGAGTTGGAGTGAAAATCTAGGTTCGGGTGCTATTTTCTATCGTAGTGGTCAGCCTGTGCACCAGGGAAGCGTATGAGGACAGACATGTAAGAGGACTCTACCTAATCTTTGTGATTTTGGTAGGATAATATAGGTAGGCCGTACATAATTCCCTGTACGAACCTCTTTTTAGGAAAAAGATATACCCCACATGAGCGACTCTGAAATAATCACACTGTTTCAGTAGGTTAAGGGAATACAAACATGGATATACCACGACTGTGGGAAAAAACAGTCATGAGGTCCTCAGATTGATGCCCTTGTGGATTTTGGATTTACAAGTGCACAAATAACATGATTGTTTAAGAAACAATCACACTTATGCATCTGTAAGGAAAACAAAAGTGTGGTTGTTGGGCCGACATCCCTATAGGTAAAGGGATAGAAGATGCATTGATTGAGCATCTATATGGTCTGAATTTAACATGATAACATGCATCTGTTTGAGGGGAAGACATGTGCTCGCACACTTATTTTTAAGACAGACCCGTGGGTTGAAAAAAATATAATTTTCAAGCTTATGAGGCTAATTTTGGATTTCTACATCCTTTTTGGCAGGATGAGTCTGACATGGAGGTAGCATTATTGGGATCACCTCCAGATAGTGGTGGCTAGATACACTTAGGAAAGTGTGACATTGGCCAGATGGGGGTTTTTGAAGTTTGTTTATAACCCCTTGCTTAGGTTGTGGGAGGATTTCTTACATTTTGTGATAATAAGATGGGAGCCGGATCAAGAGGCGTTCAGTATCCGAGGTCAGGATTTGACATTCACTGTTACAGTGGATGTCTATTTTGTTACAGGAATGGTGTCTCATGGAGAGGTATTATCGATGCTACTTCTGCATGGTTGGGTGGACCTGCATGTGTGGGTAGGCCACCACTGCGGGTGTGATGTTATTGATCAAGTGTGCATCCAGATTGATTGATTTTTGGATTTAGCTGAGCGAGCGACTCTAGCAATGATTGTGCGCCTCACTGGGTTAGTATCCCCTCGCCTTGTTTCTAGACCACAGATCACCATCCTTTAGAGAATTCAGTGGGGCATATTCTATGATTGGGTCAATTTTGTGCAGAGAGGGATGACAACATAGCTTACACAGGTGCACAGGGGGTATTCATAGAGTTTTTTTATGCCAACATACTTTGCAACATCCTCTATCAGAGGGTCGTGATGTTGCGTACCATACTAGCATTGCTGCCAAGGCTTCCAAGATATCTACATATACAACAGTGGGCCTTTGTGATGGCTTGTGCAAGTAGGGGTGAGGTGGGGCAATACTAGAACCTTCAGATGATTATGGAGTATGCATACCGTGGCATGGTTTTCAATGGAGATCTAGATATGGGCTTACCCCCTGAAGATGCTTGGGGTCCGGTAGGTTTGTGATTTGTGTGTTTTGAATTTGTGCTTACTTTCATGTATTTATGATGTATATTTATGACTATATTGATACCATGTATGTTTTTTTGTAGAAGTTGGTCCACGTGGACATCCATTGGCCTACTTAGTGAGAAACAATCCTCATCACTCGGGTATAGCTAGTGCAATAAGCGTGCCATGGAAATAGAGAGATGACAAGGTGTAAGAGGACCTTGAGAGACCAGCGTAATGCTAATTGTTTTAGATAAGTGGGCCCTCATAAAAGGGGGGTAGTTCTTCCACCCACTCTAAGATGGCGAGGCTCCAGGAGCATGCAGAGGCTCGAGCAGATGCTGCAGAGGAATAAATGCAGGAGGCCAAGGATGCATGGGATTATGCAGATGCCATACTTGAGGGGCTGCCTGAGTAGGTTTGGGTGATACTGAGGGAGGACACAATGGAGAGAGTTATGGATCATGATAGA
Organism: Pinus taeda; assembly: GCA_000404065.3. Taxonomy (NCBI): domain Eukaryota; kingdom Viridiplantae; phylum Streptophyta; class Pinopsida; order Pinales; family Pinaceae; genus Pinus; species Pinus taeda. The sequence goes on along the minus strand of APFE031619745.1, from coordinate 20,907 downwards.
GCATGATGCCCTATCCTTTGTGATTTGGTGGTAGCAGTGGCGATTGCTCGTCCTATCTTGGCTCCAACACCAGATGAGGCTGGGGGGCTTCAGGCGGGGGTTGCAAGGGGTTATGGGCCTTGACCCTAGATATATTTTAATGTATGGACCAGGGCAAGCACCTGTTATGAGGATGCTCCCCTTCTTGATGACTTATTTTTCTGGCTCATGCCAGCAGATATATATATATATATATATATAATATTATATATATATATATATATATATATATATATATATATATATATATTATATATATATATATATATATATATATATATATATATATATATATGAGATGGTGATCTTTTGCGGCTCTCATTATTTGTTTTGTGTATGCTTCTATTCATGTGATATACTTTTGCATTTATTTAATGGATATGATGTTCATGATTTATGTGTCGTAATGATGATATATATGTGATACATGGTAGTCTATGATTTGATTAGCTATTCTGTCAAGTATATGCTTTTGATCTCTTAGTATATGTGAAAATGTGATATGATAAAAACCATGAGCTAACCTTTGTGAATGCAGATATTTACGAAAAATGCAAGGATCACATAGTCTGAAGGTTTTTTTGAACTACGATACAAAAAGTTAGGAATCAAGGAACACATGCAGATGACTAATACCTAGATGGGAGGCATCATCTAAGAGGCCTATGCTAGCATCGTATTCAACTTGATTATTAGTGGCTGACCTGATACATATCCCATTTTGGTAGAGGGGTGTCAGGTCAGGTGAGTATATGGTCGAGGCCGCTACAATGAGGTTTTGTGACCATCGAGAAGCACCATCAGTGAAATCGCGATGATGGGCTGGTGGATGATCCATCTACGACACATGATGAGAGAGTGCTTCTTAGTATACATCTGTGATGAGGTGATCATTATAAAAATAAATCATGGTATAGACATTTATACTCTAGGGTTTCTTTGAGTGTTATGGATATAATATTTTGAGTTAGAGCCCATTAACCAGATCTTTAAGGCAAGTCCCATCAATATCTGCTAATATGTATGCCCCCTTGAGGAGACAATGTTTAATAATGTATGGGCCCTTCCATAATGTGTCTAACTTCCCTGGTCCTAAAGCTTATTTGGATACATCGTAGCAAAGAACTAACTCTCCTTCGATGAATGATAAAGGGGTGACATTGTGGTCAAAAGAGGCTTTAGTCCTCTTTTAGTATGCTTCATTATGTTAGAGAGATTATCACTGACTTTCATTGATGTGTTCCAACTATACTAACATTTTCTCTAAAGGTGTGGTACCAGAGAGAAGTTTGATGGTCGAGTGTAAGGTAGGGATATCACACTCGATGGGGAGAATAAATTTGACCCCATAGACTAATTAGAAGGGTGTGAATCTAGTGGATGATTTGACTATGGTGTAATATGCCCATAAGGTGGAAAACACCATGTGGTGCCAATTGGTTTTATGATTGTTCACCATATGCTGCAACATTGTTTTGAGAATTTTGTTGACAACTTCTACTTGGATGTTGGACTGACAGTAGTATGGAGAAAAATTCATGAGAAAAACCAAGGTGTTGGGATAATTCTTGAAATATCACTTTCTCGAAATGTTTTCCGTGATCTGAGACTAACTTCTTGGTAACACCGAATCGTGTTATGACGTGGTTGAAGGAAAATCATGCAGTGGTTTCTATGGTGTTATTATATGTGGGCATCTCTTCTGCCCATTTTCTGAAGTAGTCGATGACGAACACAATATACTTATGGCCGCTTGAAGATGGAGAGTTGTAGGCCATAAGTTGTATGCCCCATTTATAGAAGGGGTCAACAATGATGATCAAGTGTCAAGGAGCTGCTGGATCTCATGCCTTATGAGTGTATATTTGGCACTACTCACACCACTTGACTGCTTGAATACAATAATAAAACAAGGTGGGTCAGAAACAACTGCCACGAAGGATTTTTTGAGCAGTATCCATCCCTTCTAGGTGGTCGCCACAAGCTCCGTTGTGGAAATAATTTAAGACATTCTCAGCTTGTTCGAGGGTAAGGCATTGACAAAGGATGGTGTTGATGCCTCAATGATAGAGGATGTCCACCATAAGGAGGTAACGAGGGGCTTTATGATGAATGTGCCTCCTATCGTCGTGAGTAAGTTGAGGGTTGAAATTTTGAGTTCGAAGAAAGAGGAGGATATCATCGTACCAGGGGTCATCTGTTGACACAAGGAACAAACGTTCATCGAGGAAGGCACCAATGACCAGGGACTGATCTAGGTGGATGTTGGAGGCCACCCACCTATCCCACTTGGACCCCCACAACTGTCTCTTGCAGTTTTTCAGTTTCCTTAATTGTAGCACAATTTACTATTTTTAGCAGTTTTTTGGGTCCTGAACTTCCGGAGCCGTTTTGAGGCTCTAAACGACATTTTTTTGGGAAAAGCAACATGTGTTAAAGGATTGAATTTTCTCTTCCCAAAGTTGTAGTTCTTGGATAGATATTTCTAATGAGATATTGTGCACATCAAACAGAGATCGTATGTCGAAGTTACGACCCCAGGAAGTTGATGTACCACTTTACCCAAACAGGGCCCAAAAATTGGCGTTTCATCTTCTAGGGTTATGTTTCTAGATGTTTAGGGTTTTCCATTATTTCTCAACAATAAATAGGTCTTCAAGCCCCATTGTAACGCAGTTTAGAGGCATGTAGTCACCAAATCTCTCCTCAAAGATAAGCTATCATCGCCCTAGCTGGTTTATTTCCATTTCTGTTTGTAAGCATATTTCAATATTTTACAGTAATGAAATGAAGTATTATTTTTGATGCATCTTTGTATTTATGATTATCTCTATAGTTTGTTGCGTTCCCATTTAAATATGGATCAGTGGTATCAGAGCGGTTTGCTCTTTTTTTGTTTTTCTTTGCATGTCCCCAACGAGGTTAGGATATAAGGAGTTAGGGCTTGAACTAGTTGAACCTTTGCAAGAGCAGCCTCGCAAATCTCGGCAACCTCCCATGGCGGAAGACTAGAAAGAAGAGGGGGCAGGAGATCCTACCAAAATATTGCTCGAAGAAGCCCTTGAGCGATAAAGGAACACAATGATGGACAACTTTGCCTAGATCTTTCAACGGCTACCCAGAGGCGACGCATTGGCTTCCAACAGTTACTCTGGAAACGCCACACCCTTTAAGGTACAAGTTAATCTTGAAATCCCCATCTTTGAGGGTCAGATAGACGCAGATGCCATTGATAAATGGTTAAATATCATAGAGGGTTATTTTTCTGTTCATGATTTTTCCAGTCGGGAAAATATTATTTTCGCTCTTCTCAAAGCAGCGCCTCACGTTAAGGACTGGTGGGAAACCTACTATGAGTAGAAGGATGAAAATACATGCTCACTATTTTTAGCCGCACCCACTTGGAATTCATTCTGGGATGCTATTAAGGAGCAGTACTACCCTGTCAAAAGCTACGAGGACAAATACATAAAGTGGACCACACTGTGGTAGGGAAGGGACCAAGATGTGCCAGAGTTCACATAAATTTTTCATACCCTTCGCACACAGTTGGGTATCAAGGATTTTGAGCTACAATTGGTACTTAAATACCGCGGCTGCCTACACAGGTACATCCAGGAAGAGATGGAGTTCTTGAACATATCCTCGCTCGACACAGCGTACCGATATGCTGTCAAAATCGAGCAGAAGTTTAAACAGAAGAAGCGAGACTTTGGATTTGCGAATCCAAAGACTAAAGGACAAAGCCAAGGTGGGGTGACCCAAGACAACTCGTCGAAGCCACAAGAAAATAACAACACCACAAAGTCAAAGGAGGACACAAGAAAGTGGTATGAGTTCCATAATAGCCGCACTCACAACATAAATGAGTGTCGGACCAAGCAGTCGCTGGTGGCCGAGTTGAAGGCTTCCGAATCAGATGCATGTTTCGACCCTGAGTCAGAACCCAACAAGGAGAATGGAAAAGGGAAATAGATCATTGATGCGGAGCCCAATGCGACTATTGCCACCACCAAGATCCAGAAGAATGAGCCCGAAGATCCAGAGGAGGGGGAGCATCTTTTCCACTCACAAATGTGGGTGAAGGCTTTGCCGCTGCAATTCATTGTTGATAGTGGGAGCCAAAAGAACCTCATTTTATCAGAGGTCGTGAAGCGGTTGGGCCTACCGACTACACCACACCCAAAACTGTATAGTATCGGGTGGCTTCACCAAGGACGAGATCTCCGAGTTCACCAGTAGTGTCACCTGCCTTAGAACATCAAACCCTTCACAGACGAGGTATTGTGTGATGTTGCACCTCTAGATGTTTGTGATGTATTATTAGGCTAGCCATACTTGTGGAGGCGACATACTGTGTATGAGTCAAGGCCTCGTGCTGTCATTATCACTTTGGGTAATTCATTATACAAGATACCAGAGGTAGCCACACCTACCGCCACCTCTTTGATCACTAGTAAGAAATGCAACAAGCTCATCTCCCAGACTAGGAAATTCATTTTCTATCTGGTTCACTCCCAAAGTAAGGGGAAGATCATCGCCACATTCATGACCCCCACGAAGGGTTGCTCCACGCAGCAACAAAAACAGATGGATATGGTCATGAAAGTACACAGGAATAACTTCTCCTCACCCACAGGGGTATGACACAAGTTTCAGGTGGGTAACAAAGTCTGGTTGCATATCCAGAAATAATGCCTTACAAGAGCCCATCAGAGGCTCTGACCACTCCGACATGGTCCTTACACAATTACCAAGGTTGTGGGAAACAATGCTTTGGAGAACAACATTCCCCTATTCCTCCGCTTGCATCGAGTGTTCAATGTGGAACATCGTTGACCATGCTTCCCACCATTATTGGACACAACAGAGGTTGTAGAACAGCTCACCAGGGACCAAGTTCAACAGATGGAGGAACTCAACACAATAGGGACCATTGCTTCCTAAGGGGGGAGGAATGATCTGGGTGGATGTTGGTGGCCACCCACCTATCCAAATTGGACCACCACAACTGTCTCTTTTAGTTTTTTAGTTTCCTTAATTGTAGCACAATTTACTATTTTTAGTAGTTTTTCGGGTCCTGAACTTCCGGAGTCGTTTTGAGGCCCTAAACGAAGTCTTTTGGGAAAAATGGGAGGAACATGGGTCCATGGACTGATGTTTCTCTTCCCAAAGATGTATTTCTCAGATAGATCTTTCTAATGAGATATTGTGCGCGTCAAACAAAGATCGTATGCCAAAGTTACGACCCCGGGAAGTTGATGTACCAATTTACCCAAACGGGGCCCACAATTTGGCGTTTCATCTTCTAGGGTTAGGTTTTTGGATGTCTAGGGTTTTCCATTGTTTCTAAACAATAAATAGGCCTTCGAGCCCCATTGTAACACAGTTCAGAGGCATGTAGCCGCCACATCTCTCCTCAGAGATAAGCTACCATCGCCCTAGCTGGTTTATTTCCGTTTCTGTTTGGAAGCATATTTTAGTATTTTACAGTAATGAAATGAAGTATTATTTCCATTGCATCTCTGTATTTATGATTATCTTTGCAATTTGTTGTGTTCCCATTTAAATTCGGATCATGGACTCTTGGGACTCTGTAGGGAGATCTGCGATGAACTATGCAAGGATAAGGGCCTTCTTGCTTTTGGGGGAAGCAAACTTTAGATTGAATTCTTACAGAATAACTACCCATTGAGCATATTTTTGGTTCATCATACAACGAGTGAGAAAATATCTCATGGGGTTGATATTTTCTATTACCGTGGTGGTCTATAAGATGATATAATGTCAAAGTTTTTGTACGAAATGTACAAGTGTTAGGGTTGTCTTTTCGGATGGCTTATACTTCAAGGAAGACCTAGAGAGATTCTTGTTGATATAATAGATAACATGTTATCTATTGTTTGATCCTTCTTGGACTAGTACCCCTGTAATGGATACTTCATATGATGATAGGTAAAGGTTATAATCCTTGGTGTGGTTAGGGAGGTTAACTATGGAGCTTGAATAATGCATATTTTAGGGCTTGTTCATCCTAGTGGAAGGGAATGTCCTGACGAATAAGGCACAAGAAACCGCACACACAAGTTGCGTAATTGGGTACAAAGCAATGTAAGAAGTTGGCCTTACCCCGCAAGCTATGTAACTACTTCAAATTATTTGGAAGTGGTATTTCCCGAATGGCCTGGACCTTTAGGTAGTCAACTTGAATACCTTTCTAGGAAACAACAAATCCTAGTAGTATTCCCACGTTGACGCAAAATACACTTGAGAAGGTTCAAGCATAGGTTGTATTGTTGGCATCTTTGAAACACTAGGTGAAGATCCTCCAAATGATCTGACTGATTTATCGATCGTAAGGTGAGATCATCCAAATAGGTGAGGATGAGATGAGCCAGGCCGTGGAAGATATAATTCATGGCCCACTGTAAGGTGGCGACAAAATTTTTGAGCCGAAGGGTGTGACTCAATATGAAAACGTACCCCATGGGGTTGTGAAGGCTGTTTTATACCGATCGATATTGTGAGTCTAAATTTGATTATACCCTGAGAAGCCATCCATGAAGGATAGGGCTTCGTGACCGACGCATGCATTGATAACTCGGTCGATGAAGGGTGTAGGGTAATTGTTCCTAGGACAAGATTTGTTCAGATCTATGAAATTAGTGCAGATATATATGGTGTCCTATTTTTTCATGACAGGTACAGGGTTAGAAACCCAAGAGGTGTAAGCGATATGATAGATGAAGCGAACTTTGTGGAGCTTGTCAACTTCTTGCTTGATCACTTATGCTTTAGAAGGATGGACCTGATGTTGTTTTTGCGTAATGGGGTGGGAATCATGCTATATGTCAATATGGTGCTCCATGATGGTGGGACTAATGCCTGATATTTTAAAGTTAGTCCATGCAAATATATCCCTATATTCCTAAAACATGGCTTTGTATGAGGCCATGTCCTTTAGGGAGCATGCTGCCCCAACGAGATTTCTTTGACTATGCCAAGTTTGTTTGAAATATCGACCTTAATGGTAGGTGAGATATTTGACATGTTCCCCTCATCAAATTCATATGGTGTTTGGATGTTATTTTTAAGCCAATCTACCTATCCTAGTGGCAGGAAATATTTTGATACTATTGTGAAAATATCGTGACTTGATGCATCAATAAGTGCAAATTATTTTTTAGGTAGAAATAAGGAATGGTGATGCATGGTATCTCGTGGACATTTAGGTTCTATTGTTGCCTTTAGAATATATTTGTTTGAGTGAAAAATATTATCTAATATTGAACTAGGTTGTGCGAGGCTATGAGGATGGAGTTTGGGCCTAGCTGTGCTAGTAGACAAGCAAGAAAATGATTAAGTGGGTGATGTTGTAGAACCCAACAATGTTGAAAATGTGAAAATGGGATGGTTATAGACAGTCGGTAGCGGTACACCGATGTGGTGGGTTTAGCAGTCTTGACACCAAGAAATGATGAGAAGACGACGCGAATCAAGGTTCCTACAAAAGAGGAAATGAATCATATATGATGTTGCATGTCGTCAGCATTAGGTGGTGGTAGAACCTTCGTAATGGAAGATTGATGATGAGTGGGAGTAAGTTACCACGATAACATTGACATCCTAGGAGCTAAAGCATCTACCTCTATGTAAGGTTGGTGTTAAGGGATATGGTGAACTTGCAGATGTCGAATCCTAAGCTATCCAAGCGTTCATAACATAGGACATGTATCAGAACTATGAGAGTCATTGGTACAAACATTGCACGGAGGGCTAGTGCTAACATAATAAATGGTGTGGGTTTCAACATATCCCATTGCACGAGATGATGCCGCATGATTGGTTTCATGAGATGGGGCATTCCTGGGTGCTGGACACCTCTATATCTTAGTATCAGCATGATGTGTGTCCCCACCATTAGTTTGTCTCAATGTTACTCATGCTGCTTGAAAAAGTGGAAGGTATTGTCAATTATACTTATGATGTGCTTGGGAGAATATGTGACAATGATTGTGTGAGCATCTAGTTTGATTTGAGTGAGTAGGTCTAGGAATATGGACCAATAAGAGAAATACATCTCTAATCTTGCTGAATTCTTGACATTGATTGTTCAGGTGGTCGGGTCTGTTGCATAGGGCGCATGTGTGGGGAGGTTTTGGCAATATTGATGGAGGTCATTTTTTCATTCTTCTAGATACTGACCAAGGGTAGGAGGTAGCATGGTGATGGGCGCATAGATGAATCATATGCAGTGCATTTTCCTTGAACACACAAAAAATGGTTTTGGATCCATCATCCACCACTGGCACGACGGGAAGTGACAGAGCCATGGTATTGGCTTGAGCGAGTGCACTCAATTTATATCGATATCGAGGGATTTCGAGGTAGTAATGATTGTAATGCTCGTACTCTACACATATAGTGCATGTATAGTTGGTGCACCATGCCTTATTGTGTGCTGGTGTTTCCTTCTCTCCAGCAGGTGGAGGTGGGGTTATTGGGGTTTTCGGGGCTGAAAAAGATCTTTTAACTCCTCTAACTTGAGGCACATGTTGTAGGTTTCCCAAATACTTCACTCAAAGCACAGGGTGGAGTTTCCCTGGATGAGGAAAACTTTGATGCTTCCACGTTCTTTCCTTTTTGATTATCCCTCTTGCTAGCATTGACTGGTGTCGATGTAGGCATTGCTTGTTTTGGGGTGGTTTCCTAAGGAGAGGATACAAGAATGATGTCTGTCGAGGTGATACCTAAATTTTCCGATATGGCTCGAGAGGCTAGATACCAGACTAGTATCGCGAGAGCCATATTTAACAACGTGAGTGCTACCATGACTTGGTGTGAGACAAATCTAGGTGGAGGGTATAAGAATGGTGTTTGGGTGATAACATATGGTAGGAATGTTGAATCAAAAGTTGCAACACTAATGGTGTATGTGACTAGTTCCTGACTTTGGAGGGTGTTTGATGAACTCATCATGCACACGGGAGCTTCTGTGGCTTCAGGGATGGCCTTCAATAAAGGGGAGTCTCCAAGGTATGTACGAAGGAGAATTCATGGTTTAAATTGTCCATGTTTGAATTTAGTGAAGGTTGTGATCAACTCAGGGGAATATCCTACGAAAGGTATCACACTATCAGGGGTGGTGGATATCTTCTTCTCATAGTATGTGAGTTGGTTAATTGTAACAATTTTTCCATCATGAGGGAACATCATTATCCTGAATATAGAATATTCCACTCTAGTCATTGCATACATGTAACTTCATCCAAGAATGATATTGTAATCCAATTGCGTGTCTAAGGCTTCTATGTCAGTGAGCACAATTTTACTGGCGAGTTGCACTAGAACGTTTTGGAATAGGCATACGGGAGCAAAAGGATGCCCGTCATAGGCTCTGAGAGTGATATTATATGGTTTAAGTTCGAGAGATCCAAGTTTTTTTGAAACTGTTTTGGACATAATACATGTGGACTCTTTGTCATCAACTATGCATCAGTGGATGTTGATGTTTCGGATTATGACCAGAATTTGGAAGGTGACTATCGATGGAAGATGTGGGGAAACACTAAATGAGAATTGGTAGGGTCAAGTGTGCCTAATGCGAAAATTAAGGCTTTCCGTTGGGTTGGACATGTTCATAAGATTTCCAATGTTGACATAGATGATGAAGATTGAGCTAAGTCATTGACTATGTTGTAGCTATGAGCAGCCTTTGAGTTATGTCTTGTTCGTCAAAAAGGCCCTTTGACCATTTTTGGGATGAGTTCTATAGGATGTCAAGGGATTTTCAAAAGTGTTGTAGGTGTTATAGTGGTCGAGGTGTATGGATTGGTTTCTGGTGTAGTTTCGTAATCGAGGTTCCGTGTCTGTAGGAGAACTTCTTCCCCTACCATGTAAATATTGCAACTTGAGGTATTTTGGGAACTTCCTCTAGGAGGATTTTGAGACTATTGCTGAGAGGGTTTATGTTGAGTATTTACCACTCCTTGATGGGGGAAAGGATTCTGCATTACTATGGTTTGTTGGTTTTGTCCCCTTTGTCCCATAGTATGTTTAATCCTCTTCAACTCAGGGAGTTTAGGGAAATGATGGGTGTACTAGTTGTGCTCCCTGCAAATGGCACAAGCATGGTTAGTTTGTAGAATCAGGTTCTTGTTTTTCCTTTGTGGGCTAGCATTGGCCTGACCTTGATTTGGATTCTGGTTTGTGTTTCACCCCAGTCAGTTCCCGTGGAAGTTGTTGCTGATTTTTACCCCCTTGTCCAGGCTCTGCCTTTTGATTGTTATTTCATTTCTTCTTAGAAGTGTTGAGTGTGTTAGTCATGTTTATTCATTCAAACTATTACTGTTGTTAAGGGAGATAAGGTTGCACAAAATTAACCCCTGAATTAGCTTGTGTTGGTGGGTTATTCTGTTGAGATATTGGAAAAAAGGAAGTATTGATTCCCTTGTCCTTGGTTGGCATATGCGTCATGGGTGTTGGGTTGTGTTATATTCTTTCCACGACTAACCTATGTAGTGAACCGGGGGGTTAGAGGGGGGGCGGAGCCCCC
>APFE031619739.1:59913-72470 GCA_000404065.3 Pinus taeda | reverse complement strand
GATAACATCGGTGTATGGAAGCATTTGCTCTCTTGCCGCTATCCTATGTAGGAAGGAGTCAGCCAAGTCTTTGAGAGTACACTCTGATTTTTTGATAGAATCTGCAGTAGCTTCTTCAATCACCTGCTCAAGTTTTTCGGCTTCTAGCAAATCATAAGTCCCTTGCCAAGTTGTTCTGGCAAGGCCCACGCACGTTGTATCTGATATCAAACCCTTCTTGCTGTTCACTATTAGTTGTGGCGCGGTTAGTGGATCAATAACGCCTGCAACCTTCTTCTGCTTTTTTCCCATTACGCCTAAATTGCTTGCAAAATCTGTATTCTGCACAGAGAGGTGGTTTTGGCGTAATACTGAGATAACAATGAAACTCAAAACTGATAGTAAAATAGAAGGAAGAACGTTGATATAATTTGTCTTTATTAAAACACCGCGGATACGATCTATAGGCAGATCTGAGGGGATGGATTCATTTAAGAGACCGTATAGGACCTGCCACCTTATAAATGCTCATTAGTGCAATATTTGCCGAAAGATCTTTTTAAATCATGCAATGGACGTATTGGCGGCCGAGCGGGAATGATTATGTTTTAATTTTCGTTAACTCAGGCTTTCCAATCACTTTAACGGTTTTTTTCGTTGAGAACTGTGCCTTATCTAATTGGATCGGGCAGGGGCGCGAGGATAGTTTTAACAATGCTTTAAGTGCTGCCGATCGCCGATCACCGATATCGGATCGGGGAAAGGCTTATGCGCATTAATGATTTAAAAAGAGAAACCATCGATCGCCGATTGCCGATATCGAGTCGGGGAAAAGCCTATGAGCAATGCTTGATATAAGAAGGGTACCGCCGATCACCGATATCGCCGATAGCTTTATCGATAGGCACGATAGTGGTGCACAAGAAAATGGCCGATCGCCGATATCGCTGATAGCTTTATCGGGTCGGGGGGAGCCTTTTGATTGCTTAGCGCATACATATTTGTTTTATTTCCAATGTTTTAAAGAGATATTGCTTTTCTTGGATTTATTGGACTTTTACAAAGTAAGAGTTATTGACATCATCTTTATTTTAAGAGGGACCCATTTCATATTTTAATGTTTTTGTAAATAAAAATAAATATGAAATGGGGGGTTGTTTGTAATGCACAACAGGTTCTTGTGGCTTTCTGGCATGGAGAAAAAAGGTAGGACATTGTCCTACCAGCCAGAAATACTGTGTTTTTTAGACACATTTAGCTTCCATTGGAATATTGTGCCTTTGTTTTATGCTTGTGTATGCTTGTGTATGTGTTTACCTGTGTGGGTTTGTGGGTTTTAGCTAATTTATAGGTTTTTAGGTTGTTAGGTTTTTCACCTATGTGGGTTTTGGCTAATTTTTGGGTTTTGGGTTTTGGTTTGTGGGTTTTACAGTCAGTGGGTTAGTGGGTTTTACAGTGGGTTTTACAGCACTATGGGACTGGTTGGTGGACTAGATTTAGTCTTAGAAGTAGTGCGGAAGAAGCTGCAATGATAACTCATGCTATCGGATCTATAGATTAGTTAGTAGGAGGGTTTTTCGATGTCTTATCCTATTTTCAAAAGGTTTCATTCAGCAAAAAAATTGAATTGGAGGGTTTTTCGATGTCCTCGTTCTCGTCATTCAAGTCTTCACTTGAGTCTGGGTCTTCACTGGCTCCTTCTTTCTTTTTCTTGTTTGTGTTTGTGGTCTTCAATCTGTGGGTGGCAAAGAATTTGTAGTGATATCTCATGCTCTCTATTAGTATATTACTTGGTAGTAATGAAAATAATTGAAGGAATAAGATGATATGATAGATGCAACCTTGTGTATTTTTGCTCTATCTGGGAGTTGATTGAGAACTTGGGACTATAGAGGCTCAGGTCTTAATTCACTATTGGGCATGGGAAAGATTTCCCTTCCTATGTCACTAAAGCATTAATTTATCACTTCACATACCAGTCATCAGGACTAGAGGTGATAGATCTTAACTTGTTTGAATGCAGGCGGGATTGACCCTTTTGTTATAATGTGACCATAGAGTGGTAGTTCGAAATGAAACCTTGAGTTTGAAACCCTAACATCATCCATTGCTCATCGCCATAATCAATGTGAAATGTAGCATGGAATGGGAAACAAAGGTGTAGCAATGACAATAATTATCTTTAACGGGTCATCCTTATCTATTCTTGCTGGCTAAATAAGGGTAGGGAAGTAGTTGCTGAGTAGGGAGGTAAGTTTTAGCTGGATAAAGGCCAACAGGGTTGATTGTTGTTGTGGTAATTTATTTATCATGGTTGTTAATGAAAATTTTCTTTTTGTTGTTGTGGTAATTGTTTACATGTTTGATTTTGGAGTTTGGAGTTGGTTAGGCATGAGATGGGTATTTTTTTGGTTTTTTCAACAACTGTAGATCGATGGTATGGTAGTATTTATGCTTGAGTCATAGCTCTGGTGCCTTGTAGAGATTGTCTTGAAGCATTATTTTCGTATCTTCTATTATTATTGATTATTAGTATCTTCTATTGGTAACTACTTGTGATTTATGTTCACTTCTTCTCCTTCTTTATGTTGTTTCCTTTCATCAAGTAATTACTAAGACTGCTGTTTAGTTGAGTCAATAATCTGTTCTAAATGGTTCTTAATGAGTATTGGTTCTTAATGAGCATTTGTGTTATTCAATTGAGTCAATAATTTGTTCTAAATGGATGTTAATGAACATTTGCTTTTGATGTTGTGGTAATTGCTTTCTCTAGTGGCCTATTCTATAAAGCTCCGGAGTTGAGTATGTTGCAAGGTTTGCAATGCTTCTGCTTACCTGATGAAATCAATGCAAGTCTTCTACCTAGAAGGATGCTTTTGGAGTTGGTCAGGCATGAGATGGGTATTTTTTTGGTTTTCTCAAAAACTGTAGATCCATGATATGGTAGTATTTATGTTTAAGTCATAGCTCTAGGGCCTTGCATAGATTGTCTTGAAGCACTATTTGCATAGATTGTCTTGAAGCATTATTTGTGTATCTTCTATTATTATTGGTTATTAGTATCTTCTATTGGTAACTACTTGTCATTTATGTTCACTTTTTCTCCTTCTTTATGTTTTTGCCTTTCATCAAGTAATTACCAAGACTATCGTTCAGCTAAGTCAAGAATCTGTTCTAAATGGTTCTTAATGAACATTTGTGTTATTCAGTTGAGTCAATAATCTGTTATAAATGGTTGTTGATGAACATTTGATTTTTGTTGTTGTGGTAATTGCTTTCTTTGGCGGCTTGTTCTATAAAGCTCTGGAGTTGAGGAGTGGTAATTGCAAAGAATGTCTTGAAGCATTATTTATCTTCACTCTTTAACTTCGTTACTTACATCGTTCATTTACAAACTCTTTACATAGTTAAAATTTCATTATTATTTACAATTTCTTCATATTCATATTGTGTGATTTCACTCCAAACTGAATACTTATAAATCTTGGCTCTTTAACTTCATTACTTACATCATTCATTTACAAACTCTTAACATAGTTAAAATAATTTTTTGATTTTGGCAATTAAAACTTATTTAATGTAAACCTCTAATTTATCAGAATCCATACACATACAAGTTTCTATAATTTTTTCTTTTATCTTAAACCTTGAAAAATGAACTCAAGTGGTCTTTCTCACTTTCATTACCTTGTTGGAATGTGTCTATGAATTCCTTGGGTGTATCAACTTGATATGGAAGCTGGTTAACTAATCATACACCTGTAAGACTGCCTTCAGTAAGGAGCCTAATCATAATCCTCATGTTAAAGCTCAAGGGTTATTGGACTGAACTCGAGATGCCTAATATTCTTAGCATGATCAGGTTACAACATACTCTTCCTAAGGTAGTAAGACTGCAGGTTGTAATGCTGTAATAAGATGATTAGACTGCTCAAAAGATCAGCTCCCAGGTTCTAAGTTTGTTCTAAGGTTTTATAAAAAGTCAAATTCAAAATAAATTGTTTTATAAAACTTCAAAGTCAAGATAAACATCAACTAATTAGTGATTATTTGCAATTTCTTCATATTCATATTGTGATATTTCACTCCTAACAGAATACTTAAGAATCTTTTCCCATTAATTTCTTTGCTTATTGTTCAATTACAAAATTTTAAGAGATTGTCTTGAAGCATTATTTGTGTATCTTCTATTATTATTGGTTAGTAGTACCTTCTATTGGTAACTACTTGTGATTTATGTTCACTTCTTTCCCTTCTTTATGTTTTTTCCTTTCATCAAGTAATTACCAAGACTGTTGTTTAGCGGAGTTAGGAATCTATTCTAAATGGTTCTTAATGAGAATTGGTGTTATTCAATTGAGTCAATAATATATTATAAATGGTTGTTAATGAACATTTGTTTTTTGTTGTCGTGGTGATTTCTTTCTCCGGTGGCCTATTCTATAAAGCTCCAGAGTTGAGTTCATTTTTGTTCACTTCTTCTCCTTCTTTATGTTGTTTCCTTTCATCAAGTAATTACCAAATTAAGTAATTACTATTTCTTTTCGTTTGCAATGTTGTTTCAAACTGGATTCAATTGATCTTTACTTTCTATTATTTTCTCTTGAATTTTCTTTAGTGAGAACAAAGGGATTCTTTTGTTTACTGCCTCTGTGAGCAGACAGAGGGTTGGTTTCTATTACACTTCTCAAGCACATGCTCCTGGGCAGATCTTTCCTTTGATTGGTAACTACTTTTGATTCATGTTCACTTCTTTTCCTTCTTTATTATGTTGCCTTTCATCATAATTCTAGATCATATATCTAATTCAAATTCAATATAGTTTATAGTTTAGCTTCTACTATGAAACCAATCAACATATTGCATCTTTACAAAATTCACATTGTGATTACTATGTTGACTTTCATCATAATTCTAGATCATAATTCCAATTCAAATTCAATATTGTTTATAGTTTAGCTTCTACTATGAAACCAAACAACATATTGCATCCTTACAAAATTCACATTGCGATTATTATGTTGACTTTCATCATAATTCCAGATCATAATTCCAATTCCAATTCAATATTATTTATAGTTTAGCTTCTACTATGAAACCAATCCACATATTGCATCCTTACAAAATTCACATTGCAATTATTATGTTGAATTTCATCATAATTCTAGATCATAATTCCAATTCAAATTCAACTACCCGGCAGAGCAAACGGACAAGAACAGGTCCCAAATAGAAATGAACGCAACAATGAACAAGGTGCATGGTACTCACACTAAACAAACCCTAAACCCCGCCTCCACCTACCGAACCGGTACTCATATATGCTCAACAGGTCACTGCATGTAGCCCCCATGTGCCCTTACAAAATTCACATTGCGATCTGGTTACAAAAATTAATTCATGCCACCCCTATGCTTGATGGCCTCCATTTCTTGCATTGCCCATAAATGTTGAGTCTCCTGCCTGACCCAAGTATGGTGGACTACCCAAGATTAGTTTATTAGGATGTTCTTGAATGTTACCATATCCTTGACTCCAATTTGCTCCTTGTAGCCATGGAGGGACTGAGTAACCCAAGTGTCCACTTGTGTTACTAACCCCAACACTGGGTGCAGATGTCATATAAACACAGTTTGGATTTAAACCTACACTGGTAGGGGTATATGAGGTGGGCAAAACCCCTTGCTGATAGCAGGGGACTTGGATGTTAATCAGATGTTGGTATGATGGTGTGTGCTCTGCAATGTGGTCCAACGTATTGGATATCATCCTATTTGCCTCAAACTGGCTTGGACCATAGACTTCCCTGTTTGTCACCCCTCCTCATCTTTCCAACACTTCTTGAACCTTTCTTACCTCCGTGTCTTGCCTTGCCAATTGTTTTTGATATTCCTTATCTTCCCTTGCTTTTTGTCTTTCCATCCTTTCCTTTGTTCGAGCTTCTACTGCTGCAATCCTTGCAGCTCTCTTGTCCTTGGCCAACTCCTTGTTTCTCTTTTTAGTTTCCTAAATTTCATTTTTTTTTTACGTTCAGACTCAAACAACTATGAACTCCTCTCCAAACGAAGACAATCTACAGTTCAGTGCCTTGATGAGGCCTTCACTCTCTCTACTGGTAGCTTTAGGAATGCACCAAGTAATCTGCGATTTTCCCCATGCTCCCTAGGATCTGACACTTGGCTTTCACCCTCCGGTACAACTGATTGGACCCCATTATTGTCTTATTTAGGTACTTCATGCTGAACAGGCTCCTCTTCCAATGAACCATTATCCAAAAAATAATGAGCAAGTTCGGTGTTCAACTCTTATGGTTGTGAAGGCATGTCCATGCTTTCCTTATTGGTGGTAGACACATTATGTGGGTTGATATTCATCATGGCCTCTGCCAACCATGATGATGGGCTTACCTGGGTTGTCATGCCCAATTATTCATTGTTTAATCCTATTGCATTATTATTTGAAATCAGGTTTGCATTTTCATTCGCTTCATCAACTACCTCATATGGAATATCACGTGCATAATTGGCATGTGGTTCAATAGGTGTGACAGCCTCCATGACATTGACAGTTGGTTCATGACTGAACTCTGTCTCATTCACATGTTCATCATTGTCACCACATAAGTGCCCTTCATAAAGGGACATTACACCTTTAGCAGCAACAACATCTTCTTGGGCATCAACATGGTCTTGTAAGTTCTTTGCTTCTTGACCTTTTGCATAAAATGCTTGGCTACAACAAGTATCATGCACGAGAGCATCAACATTAAGTGGTCATATACCTTGATATTAGAAGGTGTGAGAGCCCTTTTTATGCTTTACTTGCAAGCGCAGTTAGCTCAAACCTCTTTACTTCCACCCCTGGATTCTTTGCCATCCATGAAGCTCACTCAATCTTGAAATAATTCTTGAAAGGCCCAAACACGTTGACATCAAGGGGTTGCAATTTGTGAGTGGTATGAGCCGGCAATGTTAATAGGTCAATGCCAAAATTGTTGGCCTCCTCAATTGTCTGCAAAGCCATGTGGCTGCCATGGCCATCTAAAATCAGTAGGTGTGTGTTTTCAGGCGAGACACCACCTGGTACGGATGCAACAAAATGACAAAGCCAATTCAGGAATAGTTCCTTTGTCATCCATGCATGGGGATATGCTGCCATACATGCACCTAGTTCACAGTTTTGTATATAGTTTTTAAGTTATGTTTTACCTTTGAATAGGTAAAATCTTGGTATTAAAGAACCAATTGCATTGACACAAGAAAGTATCGTGATCCACTCCCTACTCTTAGGCAAAATATTAGGCACATTTCTGCTCCCTCTTTTGGCAATTACCCACATACCACAATTCCTTCCTGCCTGTGAGCCTATTTCATCACATTTCCATATATGGTCTGGGGCATATGAGTGTTGCTCATATGCAGCGAAAAGAGTGTTATAGAACTTGGACACAACTGCAGGGCGTAGATTTAAAGCCCTATCTCTGTCAAGGCCCTCAGTTGTACCTAGCACAAGGTCTGGATACCTTTTTTTAAATCGACTCCACCATGATTTATCAAGTTACCCATCTTTGAAGGGGTTTGGCCTCCCCTGACAGATTTGAGATCATCTCCTTACACCACTCAACCACCTCGACCTCCTCCTCTTCAGTCATAACTGTAACAGGCCCTCTATGCTTCGTATTAGTCAACCCATTTATCCAATAATGTATGTTAGAGGCAACAATACCATATTTTTTTGCAGAGGCACAGATTGAATGTACATTAAACTCGATGTCATCAATTGCAACTAGCATGTCTTACTTTGTCCAGCCTCTGACGGCACTGATTTTATTTGTTGAACTTGTACCTTGCACTGTGGTTGAAGGTAGCTCTGTGGTTGATGGTGGTATAGCATGATCTGCAACCACAGTGTCCTTCTCAATGACATTACTGGGTGCATTGTGAACATTCACATCACCCCCCCATCCTCGTTTGATGAAGTGGACCACAGTTGAGCCCCCCTCACCCCTTGCCTCCTCTTGTTCCTTGTACGATCTGCAATAGAAACTCTTGGCATGGCTGCAACAACCTGCAAAGTAACCACCAAATTCTGATTTTAAAAAATTGTATTAGAAAACAAGGAAATCCATTGGCCTTTGCAATCAATGAGCAATAGTTCAATCAGTGCTTTATCTATATATTGTATTTGAATACATCTCGGATCTAAAAATCATTATTGGAAGGTTTTAAACTTCCTTATTTGATTCTTAGGTTATTTTTATGAGTTATTAGGAAGAGATATTCCTTTTTAATTTTGTAACAGGTTTGACATAACACAATTTCTTTAACCCAACTATTTTGTTGTGTCCTCAAATGATTATTCCTGGCATTCATTTTTTTCTTAGCGTTCATTTTATTCATAGTTGGTGAAAATATGGGTTTTCAGGAAGAGTTATTCCTATTTCTTTTGGTAACAGCTTTGACATAACATAGTTTCTTCAACCCAAATAGCTTTTTGTGTCCTAAAATCATTGTTCTTGTCATTATTTTTGTTCTTGGCATTCATTTTAATCCTAGTTGGTAAAAATATGAGTTATCAGGAAGAGCTATTCCTTTTTCTTTTTTGTAACAACTTTGACATAACTGAGTTTCTTCAACCCAACTAACTTTCTGTGTCCTCAAATCATTGTTTTTGGCACTCAGAGTGTTCTTGCCATTTTTTAATTCCTAGTAAGGGTTAGCATGTTTTTACGTAAGGGTTATTAGTTGTAGTATCATTATGTAGTTATGTAGTTATTTTGATTTTAGATTCACCTCAAGCACACCTTTTCAGTTTTTTCATTCTTCACTCATTGTTATACTGTTGGAGGCATGTGATCTCAACGAGCATTAATATAGGTAAGAAATTATCCTTGTTGCTGATTGCTTAGGGGAAACAACTCACACTGAGATTTCTGTGTGCCAATCAATTTTAATTCTTTACAGATTTATGGTTTGTTGGCAGCATACAACACCTAGGGGACCCGCTTGAGACTGGAAAAGAGAATTTCTAAACCAATTGGTTTGTTATTCAGTGGGTCTGTTATTCATTTAGAAATAATTCTCTAACCAGACAATGAATATACTTGACATCAGCATTTTCCTCTTTATAAGCATGGTATGTTATGCAATGAGCAGTCATTCTGGGAACCTAGGAACAACAATGAATCTACCTGACATCAGAATTTTCTCTTTGTAGGCATGGTATGTTATGTAATGAGCAGTCATTCTCGGAACTGGCATGTATTTCTTCAATGAAACCAAGAACAAGTTTAAGAATGTTTGTTGTTTAACATGATTGAAAAGGTGGTGTTTTAGGTTGTCCCTAGTGAACTTGCTAGTGAAGACACTAAAGTGAAATTATTTTGTATTTAACAACTCCTCCAACTCCCTGTTTACTTCGTCACTTGGCATGGCTTCTCCTCAGGACCCAATTGATGGAATTCTATTCATATTGATGATCCTTTTAACTATGGAGCAATGTTGTTGATATTGTGTCACTGACTTTGCTCTTTGTAGGCATGGTATGTTATGCGCAATGAGAAGTCATTCGGGAAACTAGGAACAACAATGAATCTAACCTAACATCACAATTTTTCTCTTTGTAGGAATGGTATGTTATGCAATGCAGCAGTCATTTTGGGAATTGGCATGTCTTTCTTCAGTGAAACCAAGAACAAGTTTAAGAATGTCTGCTGTTTAGCATGATCGAAAAGGTGATGTTTTAGGTTTCACTAGTGAACTTGCTAGTGAAGCCACTAAAGTGAAATTATTTTGTATTTAACAACTCCACCAACCGTGTTTACTTCGTCACTTGGCACGAATTCTCCTCAGGACCTAATTGATGGAAGTCTATTCATCTTGATGATCCTTTCAACTATGGAGTAATGTTGTTGATATTGTGTCACTGACTTTGCTCTTTGTAGGCATGGTTATGTTATGCAATGACCAATCATTATGGGAACCTAGGAATATGACAATGAATCTACTTGACATTCAGAATTTTCTCTTTGTAGGCATGGTATGTTATGCAAGGGGTAGTTCATTCTGGAACCTGATTCCTAAGGTAAACATTTTCATTGATTAGATAGATGCCATAAGCACCCATATCAAAATGCTTTAGGGTAGAGATATATAGGCAACATATATATATGAGGATCTATGCCTATGTGGAGGGAAGAGGGAATTTATGTCCTTCCGATAAAAAAACCCATTAGTTGGGTTCCCCCGCATTGCTTGGGTGCTCTTTTGGCCGAATGACTAGCCGATCAGGGAATGAAAATGGATGCTTGATAGTATTGGATAATTACGTATATAACACAAGAACATAATTTTTAGTGTAGGTGCTTGCATGGGCCCTTATAGGGATAGGTGCTTCTATGGGCTTCGGCTAGGTAACCATCCCTTTAGTTGTATCGGGGGTTGCAAACAAAAAGTTCGCTTGAAACAAATTTTTGAAAAACTTTCCATTCACTATTTTCATTCACATCTTCAATTTGGGATTAGACATGAATATCTTACCTAATAAGTCTTGGAATTTTATGGGGTAACCTAACCGTATTTCATGGGTGTAAGGCTATATTTGATGCAATAAAAGTGCCACTTGATTGCCTAAAGAGAAGGTAGATAGATAGGGATACAAAAGAGGTAACTAAACCATGCCTAAGGATGGGAACTAAAGGATGGTGGACGGTATCTAAGCCCAAGGATGGGAATTAATAACTCAAGCCTGGTGAGGGCCTCTAACTCCGGTGAATCAATGGATTATTGGGTCATGTTGATGCTAAACGTTGGTGAATCAACGTATTATTGGGTCGCGTTGATGCTAAAGAAGCTGGTGGCGTTCTCTAGGTGAGAAATTGGTTAATTCTCGTAATCAATTGTTGGATCAAGAACTTAATCAACCAGAGAAAATTATACTGAATCAACAACTGAATCCACCACTGCTCAATCAACTACTCCATCAACAACATAAGCAAATGATCAGAAGAAGGATTGGAAGGAAGATTTTTTGGTTACTTTCTTATAAGAAACCCATGTTCTAGCGATTTTATGGAGGCTATTGCTTTTATGCCATTAGTGCCTGAGGCTATCTATCTTTGCTCTTTGAAAGGATATTCTTTGCTATTATAGTAGTCAAATATTGAGTTGCAAGGGTCAGATTTGAGGTTATAGCGGCAATGAAATTGGTTTCTAAATTAGTAAATCAGTAATGAAATTGGTTGTAATGGCTTTAGTACCTGAGGCTATCTATCTTTGCTCTTTGAAAGGATATTCTTTGCTATTATAGTAATTTGATATTGAGTTGCAGGGTTAGATTTGAGGTTATAGTGGCAATGAAATTGGTTTCTAAATCAATAAATCAGTAATGAAATTGGCTGTAATGGCTTTAATTTACCCTTGTTTCTCAACAGAAATAACATTATTCATTATTCAACAAAAACGGTAACATTATTCAATAAAAACATACCTGTATGTCTCCAACAACTGATGAATAGAATGAATGTAACACTGTACACACACTCAGTTTGTATGTTTCCAACAACTTCTGAATAGAATGAATGTAACAATGTCTGAACACTTTGGTTGCATGTATCCAATAGCTGATGAGTAGAATGAATGTGTGAAATGAAAATGAGTAAGAGTTGATGTTTTATAGTTTTTTCATATAGAATTAATTGGTAGGGAAGTTTGGCATAGATTGCCATCTTCCAAATTCAATGTGTGGCTTGGATTGATTTGTACATGATCAAATGGTTGATAATCTTTGAAGGTTGATCCATGTGCTTTCCTGTTTTTAATTCTTGAATTGAAAAGTCTGGTGCGTTTAATACTTGAATTCAAAGGGTTGGTGACATTTATTGCATCCTCTGTACCAATTCCTGAATTGAATGTTGTCATTTATTGTCTTTAATCCTGAATGGAATGTTGAGAATTGAATGTTGTCATTTATTGTCTTTAATCTTGAATGGAATATTGTCATTTATTGTCTTCAATAGGTTGAATGGTTAAATACACATGTACATATGGCTGACACACATTTCACCTATTCTTATGCTGGGATTACTGAGCAATGGGATGTGTTGCTCCAGTGGAAATCTGTAGGTGACTGTTTGATGGGATAGGTGTACTCCTGAATAGAATTCAATGGAATGTCTTGTAGTGCATTTTGACTTATTCGGTAATTCAAAGCTGGAGATATTTGGGACATTATGTATTGTCAATATGTGATGTTAAAGGTTTAGTATTTGACACTTGTTGGCCCATTTTGGACTAAATTATATAACTTATATAACTTAATATAAACTATTTATGTGCATATTTTTGATGATTTATGAATATTTTTCGATGGATGTGTGGGACCAGTACTATAATTAGTATTGGTCCCTGCACAACAATAGCATGCTCTCCCCTAGATGAATATCCATGTGTTAGAAGAGAATATCCATGTTTTGATGTAGTTATTATTATTGTGTGTAGAATTTTCTTCTAGAATTATCACAATCATTATTTTTAGAATCGAATTTTGAGCCATCCACTGACTTATATTAAATTTATATA
>APFE031619739.1:21082-42257 GCA_000404065.3 Pinus taeda | reverse complement strand
TGTCAAAACTTAATTCTCCAAAAACTGGTTTCTGCAACTCAAAAAAGGGGCAGAAAGTCAAATTTTGCATGCATTTTGACCTTTTGGAGGCCCAGAACTCAATGAAATTTCTTACTAATGGATGAGCAAGTGTAACTTTTCATGTCAAATCCAAAAATGCTGAGTTTTTTCCAAACGGAGCTACGATGACAAAGGGTCTCGCCGGGGGTGAGACCCATTGAGAAGCCACCTGTAATTGGCATAAAAAATTCACAAATGACAAAATTTTCTCCAAATTTCTTGAAATTTGGGTTGGGAGTCCCCAATAAAGTACCATGCTCAGTAAAAGAGACTTTGGCCAAAATTTGGAGTGGATCGGGCGTTTTCTTTCGTTTTTGTGCTTTGGCCAACCGTCCTTGGAGCACCTTCATTTTTGCCTTGTAACATCCACCCCTGCAAATCAGTCAAAGAGGTGAGCTCCTCTCTCTTATGATGACCACCTTTTTCACCTCTATGTGACCTCCTCTATACCTCAACCTCTGACACTGATGCTTGGTCATCACTCTACTCATATGTTTCAGTTTCTGACATGTTTGAGGAGCAGAGTGGACAAAATGTCCTGCTGTTTCTACCTGTAAAAGGTACTGAATTCTATGTTGCTTCAAGGGGACAAGAACATGAGGGAAATGTTAGGGGAGGGACCTTTGTACAAGCAATTGGGAATATATAAATATAACAGGGAATTTAAGAAAAACATTGCAAACCATTATTGCATATAGGAATACATGTAAGGAAAGTGAATATATGTGAAAATGAACACATGCATTAACAGGGGAAGATAAGGAAACATATGTACAAAACTCTTTACATGTTAACCCACAACTTCCAGTGTTTACACATGCATGTGGTGCAGCAAGATTAGGGTTTGAGTTTTGATTCTTTGGGAGAGGGGTAGGGTTTGCACTTTTAGTTATTAGGGAGAAGGGAGGGTTTGTATTTTATTTATGAAATAGTATGGGAAGATAGATATGAATGCAAATATGAGTAAGAAGGGAGGGAGGGAAACAATTTACCAAGGGAAATACCTTGAAGCAACACAAACCCTAGAACTCTTGAACATTAACAATGCAGTCACATGAAGCGGTTTCTCTTGCACCATTTGATCTTTAAAACATGTTTATACTATCCACCAATCATAATCAGCAACCATTCCATATTTAGAACACCTACCTCAAAAGATTTGATAGCTTGGAGAGAGATTGAGAAAATTTAAAACAAGTTTGCAAGAAACATCTCAACGGGTCTCGCAGGCCTCTCAACAGGTCGCACACTGCCCAACAGGTCGCGCCCGTTAAATTTCTGAACTGTGGAGGGGTGCTGGACGGGTCTCGCACCGCCCAACGGGTCGCACACCACGTTGAACGGGTCTCACACATTGGCAGCTCTGTTTGAAGGCCTTCCGGGTGTTAGAATTGAGAAAAAGTGGGCTCGTTGGAAAGGTCTTTGAGTCTACTTTCTAACCCAATTGGAATTTTTCACTTTGGAGTTGATTTGACCTGTCAAAAATCAAATCTTCCAAGACTGGTCAAAAAGTGCCAAATGAGACTACCTCAAGGAAGAGTGCTGTTGCAGTCAACTTTTGAATGCCTTAATCAACCCCAAATTGAGCTCATGATAGCTCAGTGGAAAGATATTTGTGTCTAGTTATCATTTTACCCATCAAGAAAATCATTTGGCCAACCAAGCTAGGATAAAACTTGAGTTTTCCAAGGTCACTTCAGAGGTGTCTTTGATTCTCCTAAGGCAACGGAATTCTTGACATTTCTCTCAAACCATGACACCTGTGTAAAACGTGAAGGAGGTTTTTCGTCTTTGGCATGTTGTGGAAAAAAACCTCTCTCAGTTTTCCAAAATTCATCTTTGACTTCTCTGAAACATCATTTGAGTGAAACTTGCCCCGATGTGTGAAACAAGGAATTTTGTCGAAATGAAGCGAAATGAAGGGGATAGGGGGATTCTAAATTCTTGGGGAAATTTTTGGGAGTGGGGAGGGATTTTAGGAAGTAGGGGAAAGTGGAATATCAGAGATTGAGTGAGGGGAAGGGATCCAAAAGGGAAAAACACAGGCCCAACCTAGAAAATTGCCAGGTTGTAGCTAGAAACTAGGGTTTGTGCAAAAATGAGGAATTTGGCGGATCTAAGGGATGGGAAGCATTTGGTAAAGTACTTTAAGGATAGGGGAAGGTGTATGAACATCAGGATACAAGTTTTGTCGATGATTTGACCGCCCAAGAGAAATTGCCTTCAAAACCCTAGGAGAGGGAAATGACCTTGCCAAGGCACAACTGAAGCATGAACAAGGTGTAAAATGACTCATTAGACACTGACATGATAATGAAAACCCTATGAATGATGATAGATTCAGCTGAATGATGACATAGACTGACATTTGGGAAACTTTAGAAGGAGTGAAGACAATCCCTAGACCTAATGCCTAGTGACCAAATTTTGCTTGAAAACTCTTTGAAAAGACAAAATTTGACCTTAAAACTCTGAAACAACTTTGTAAGAGCATATTTGATCACTGGAGGAAGGCTGGAAAGACTGGCACTAACAAGAAGCACTTCCTCTAGCAGAAGACTTGAACTTCATGCCTGACTTGGAAGAGTTCTGGGAACTGCACTAAGCATTCTATTGTTGGTGGTCATCCTTAAACCACCACCCTTTATACCAACATTTCAGAGAGCACATTCAGCCTAGTGATGCGATGCATTTTTGCACGTTTTGTATTACAACTCTCTTCTTCGACTCATACATAACCCTTTGGATTAAGGGGGGGAATGTTGGACACCTAATCCTCTAAGGGTTGGTGTGGAAACCGAATAGACTAAGGAAGTCCAAGAGACCTTGACTGTGGAACCCAATGGTCACACCATGTACTATAAATGTATATCATTTGTTAATAATAGAGGTACTCTCTTGTTTATCTTTAATATTCTGTTGCTGCCATGTGTGTGTTTAACAACGCCGAGAGGCACTATCGTCCATTATGGTAGAGACATTTTAATGTAATGTAATGTCTTGTAAACATTTTAACTAGGTCAAAACAAAATATAAAATATAAAATTAATAGTTAAATTTATAATTATAATTATAGTTAATTGTAATTAATAATTAAACTAGCCTAGATCCACCTTAACTTTGGATCTACCAAGCATTGAGAGGGATCAAATCTATTGAGATACAAGCCTCTTTTAAAGTGAAAAGAGAATTGATCCCTCTCGACACTCGGTAGATCGAGAGTTGAGATGGATGTAGGCTAGTTATAATTAGTGTTGTTTAACATGCATAAATGTAAAGCAAATGGAGAACACTAACATCTTTATCATAGATGTTTAGTTCATTTTCTAACTTAGTTTTTTTTATTTTTTTTTTTTATAAGTTTATGGCATTACCACAATATGGGATTTAGTTAGGTCTTGGGAATAAAAAAAACCGTTATATGCATCTACACATAATAATTTCACATTGAACCATCACATATGATTTTTTGAGGGTATCCTTTGTCTCCATTAAGTGTCAATATGGGTATCATTATGAATTTTTGAGCACTGCATATGGGTGTTGGGGTGTTAACCATTCCCACCCACGGAAGTTCAAGAATTTGGATCTAAAAGAAAATTATAGGGCTCAACATTCATGAATGACACATTAAATGACCACAGATAACCTCTTAAAGGGATGTTGACCATTGAGTGAGGATATCAACACACAGACAAATTTTGAGCACCCGTTATAGGTCTTCGGTCCTTGGACATGGTCAAAGGAGTAAATATAATCCTTAGGACCTAGAGGAAGCTTCTAGGCATCCAAGGCCGAGAATGATGCATTAAGCCACCACAAAGTTTTTGTTACCCCCTCCCATCTAGGGGTAATTAAAGGATATTTTTTCTTTGATGATCCACACTGTAGATAGTGATCTTAATTATGATTACCAATATTCTCCATATATAGCCCCCTGTTATTGCTTCCTATATATCATGCTTAAATTGCTTCAGTAATCATCACAGTCAATTGATGATGGTGACCCCTCATGCATGAGGTACCTCAGCCATTGTTTCATATGAAGTGCTTACATTTAATATGTTTGGTATTTAAGTAAGGATCATGTGTTGAAGTTTGAGAATAAATCATGATTTTTTAAATTTATGTGTGTTTTCTCGTTTCACCTTAGTAACCATCATATGTATTTGAGTGTTTTTACCCTCAAGGAAAAGGTTACTCTAATAAGATCTTGATAAAATAACAAACTTGTTCATTTATACTTAACACATTCCATCTGATGCCAACCTAAGCCGACAAGACCCACATTATGCAAATAAAATTGCATGCCATTGGTCCTAGGAATTAATCACTTGATCCATGGTGAAAACCTTCACAAATAAAGGTTTAAGGCACCTTAATTAAATCTCATGTGGAAACATTTTATTTTACTATCCATAGTCTTAAACTTTAATTAATATTTCCAGCGGAATCTTATACACCCTCGTAAACTTTAGTTAATCTTTATGCCCCACACATATTGACCAAACATCATACCATGGTCAATTGCCTTTGTTTACACCCGACTTAACCCAAAATACATTAATCCACTTGATTTCTATTATAACCCTTGTATAATAGAAATACACATAAAACACGTGTAAGCTTTACCTTTCCGCCTTTCCATGGCCTTGACACATTTTCTGAGGCTCACTTTTTTGCATTCATCCTCCATTGTTGATCTTACCATTCAATCCGATGGTTGTTGGCTCCCTCGATCAACAAAACAATTCGGTGATCCTCCACCATTGATCAAAACCCATTTGATCCAACGGTTAACAATGATATCGGACAAGAATCTTATGCAATGTTTACCCACCTGATAAAGTGGTTTTCTCTCTCCACTTAGTGTTACGTGTTAGTCGATTAATGGAATCGCTTAGAATTTCTAAAGACCGCTTACTACTTTTTCTTCACCCGATAAAAAACTTCATTGATAAAACCACCTTTCTTCCTTGACTATCGCACGAGCTTATTGGTGCACGATGACCGTTAGACCTATAGATCTATCAATTGGATGATCCAGATCTACTTCGGGCTTTCTCCATGAACTTGTCACGTTTCTCATGTTCTGCCAATATTATCCGTCGATCTAAATTGATCTGATGGTCCCTGTCGTCCTATTTAGTTGACTCACCTCTGTTGACCTGTTTCGTTTATTTGTGAAATTGCAATAAACATAGATTTATCTCTACCATACAACAACTCTCTCATGATATTTTATAGCAGTGGATCGCCATCGATCCTAATAGCGATCGATGGTAGATCAATAAACCTGTAACACTGAATTTCACTCTTTCAACACAGACACTCTTGAATCTCAACTGTGATTCTTCGAATGGATTCAAGCGATCCAATACGATCCTTCATATCACTTCTTCTCGGTGTTCTGCTTGAACTCCACCTGCATACATATACTATGCAGAAACTCTAGTTTTCACACACAATTCATAACTCCATTAATCAATACACACCACACAATTCATAATCAAATTCTCTGTATTGATAAATAAATATTTACATACGAGTCTCTCTCTCTTTGGTCTGATATTCTGATTAGTGGCCTCTATTTTCCTACCTACCTGTAAGCTTACAGTCAAACCCTCTAACTAAGTAACTAGCTAACCCCTAACCAGCTAACTAGCTAACTATCTAACTTGACTAACTTTTTCTCTGCCTTTTTGGCTTACATTTATATAAAAGGATTCTATAACCAATTCCTGGTTTAGATCCATAAACTTCTCAACAAAATCCTAAAATCTCTTCTTTATCCCTAAGGATCCTCTTTAATCCACAAATCATGAAATCAACTCCTAATATAAGATTTACAACTGATTCTCAAATCTTTCAACGATCCTAAATCTCTCATGTTCTCCAACATTCGAGAACATTTAGAAATATGCCTCACAATACTTAATTAATACTTACATTTATATAAAAGGATTCTATAACCAATTCCTGGTTTAGATCCATAAACTTCTCAACAAAATCCTGAAATCTCGTCTTTATCCCTAAGGATCCTCTTTAATCCACAAATCATGAAATCAACTCCTAATATAAGATTTACAACTGATTCTCAAATATTTCAACGATCCTAAATCTCTCACGTTCTCCAACATTCGAGAACATTTAGAAATATGCCTCACAATACTTAATTAATTCCTATTCTCATTAAAATCACTCAAAATCCTAAGTAATCACATTAATTTTAACACTTAGGAAACCAAATTCCTTAAAACACAAGACCCCCCTATGTCTACTAAAATACAATGATTCTTCTGAGATGAATGCTCCTGCATCACCATCTATCAAACTTAACACATTCCATTTATACTTAACACGGTCCATCTATCAAACCTAACACATTCCATCTATCTCCCTTTCTATTGCCCTCATTGGTGTCAACAGTGGTATTGGTAGAGCAGGCGAGGTAAATATTTTGAGCGAAACTCTACTCCAAATCGGAATGTTGCGTTCTTTTTCTAATGGTGCTATTATATGGTTTATTATTGAAGGAGGAATGATTGCTTCTGACAATTGTATGTCCTCCTAATCAAACCCATTGAACCCAAACCAATACACAGAGTCCCTAAAGTGTACATACTTTTGCGAGTCACAGAGGTGGTTGAATATTGAGTGTTGATATAAAACACACATGAAATAAGGAATAAGTATATCAAGATGATGAGGGATTCCACGTGTACCAAAATCTATGTGAAATAATAGTAAGTCAAAATTTAACAAACATTCACAAGATATAGACAATAGTACAAAAATATACATAGGAGATTCTCAAATGAGAAGTCAGGAGAATAAAATAGTAATAATATATGGAGAGATACAAATTGAAATAATAATTGGTTCATTGTTTACTCTAATGCATATGTAAAGTTCAAGTTCACATAATTAGCACATGTTACCTTTCACGTGGGAACTTGTTCTACATTGAAGACTTCACTAAGTAATCTATGTATAAAGGATGTTAGTCTGGTGGCCACATGCCCTTTTTAAGGGTTTTTTTTTTTGCCTACTCACTATGGAGCTTACTTTAAGGCATTGATCTATTTTAAAAGTTTTTAATGGTTTTTTTTTTCAAGTGAAAACTTTCAATATGTTGAGATATAGGAGTAGGTGGAACCTTTACTTAAAATTTTATGTATCCTTGTTTATGTAACAACCCTAGTTTAAAAGTTCATGTAATAAAGTTAATAAAGGCAAATTAAGACCAGCGTCATGGGACACTTATTCAAAGCTGAATGTTGGGAAAAACATCCTAGAAGGAAAATGAAGGACAAGAAAGCAAAGGGAAGCCAGGATCAAGGAAGGAAGAGTTGGATCAAGCGGTTACATCAAGATTACTTGCAAGTATCGAGTTGCATGTATGATTTCCTTGCTAGTTTGTCATACATTGTACATGCATTTGTGTATTTGGTTCTCTTGCTATCAATGGAATGGGTTTTGCTAGGAGTGACATTGGTTTTCAGCCTTGCCATGCCATTTTCGGATAGCCATGGTGTGATGGGGTTTCTCATACTAAATAGACTTATTCCATTTGGAACTTGGTTCACATGAACCTTCCATTAAAAGACTAGACAAATTCATACACGCTGAAGTTTC
The DNA here is from genome assembly GCA_000404065.3 of Pinus taeda. Classification (NCBI taxonomy): domain Eukaryota; kingdom Viridiplantae; phylum Streptophyta; class Pinopsida; order Pinales; family Pinaceae; genus Pinus; species Pinus taeda. Next base: position 34,559 of record APFE031619739.1, on the reverse strand, counting down.
AAAATCCGAAGACTTATTCCATTTAGAACTTGGTTCACATGAACCTTCCATTAAAAGACTAGATAAATTTATACACACTCAAATTGCAAAAATTGAAGTCTCACGTTGCAAAAATGAACCTTCCATTAAAAGACTGGACAAATTTACACATTGAAGTGCAAGATTTGAAGTGTCACGTTGTATAATTCACCATTGTAATTAGCCATCTCTTTATTTCCATGTGCAAACTGTATATCCCAAACAAAATATAAGGCTTAGGTTTGAAATACATTCACAAAATAAAATTGACATTAATTTCATTATCTCCTTTTCAAAATACCATGTTTTAAGTTTCGACAAAAGAATTTAGATTAGGTGTTTTAAGTTTCAAGGAAAAAAATTAGATTAGGTATAGACTTTTTTATTAAAACATTACTGTCATACTTCATTGTGGTAATTCAATCGACAAGTCCTTTTGAAGTGTTAGACATGATGTTACTGTAGATTGTAAACATTGATTTTGTAGTTACTACATGACTCAATGAATGATACTTAACACCATTGCATATGAAACATGTTTGGTAATTTCATTGCGCTTTTTCATTTTCCTATCTAAGGTAGAGCATTTAATGCTACCTAAACCCACTATGTACCAAACATTGCACTAAATTGGTACAATGGTAGTAAATGCTACAAAAAAAATATGGTAAATGTATAGCATAAAAATAAAAACAAAAAATGCATGGGTTTCTCATTGATTAAGGCAATGCATGTGACAAGAAGTTTAGATAATTATGGACCATTCTGAGTATAATGGTTTTATTTTCTCATTGCTAGGTATTAGGCATCAATGTTAACCATAATCGTACTTAAAAGAACTTGTTAGCGGCAGCGTCATCAAGTCACGCAGATTTTATTTGACTTGCCTAACATATATTACATGTGGATTGACCTGTAAATTATCACATTATAATAACAAGCTTCGTTGAGTGCCAGTGCAGGCCTATTGAAAAATCCAGAACAGTAAATTTTCTAATGAGTGTACTATAGACATGTCAAAATTAAAGTCGAAATAAATTTTACATTTTCAAATGATTTTTTTTTTTTTTTTTTTTTTTTTTTTTTTTTAATTTTGATTTTTTAATATAAATTTTTAATCTAAATAATTCAATTAAAAACCAATATATAATAATGAATTAAAAAGTTACATTTCTTATTTAAAAATATCCATTTATATTAATTTTTCATATAATAATAATAATACCTTTCACCAGTATGATAAAAACTTAGAATAGCTTTACCAGATTATGAATTAAAAAATAGATTAAATGAAGACTTCAATGATAAAGAGTTATAATTGTGTCTCCCTTGCACACAAAATTTCTTCAGAGTTGCAATGCTAATATAAGCCAGCTCATGTCGACCATCATTTCTCAAACTTGTGACGAGTGCAACCGACGACGGGCATTAAAGAACTTACATATCTATTGTTTTAGCATTAAGTGTATTTAATGATACGATGAGCATTAAAGAACTATTGTTTCGCATTAAGTGCATTTAATGATTAATAATCGGACACAAAGTCTTTTCATTTTGGCAACTTGTGGCAGTCAGATTTAGGGGTTAAATTTGACGCCCGTATGCGTGTATTTGGCTTTTTACACATAAAATACTTTCTAGTTCCAAATCTCCACGTCATTTGTAACTTGTTAATAATTTTTAAAAACATCAATATATAAACGGCCACATTTAAAAAGAAAAAAGTTATATATATATAACCTCGAGCTGAGCGGAGAGTGAATCATTGTGAATAGTGATTCATTAACATTATTAATATCTTATTTAATAATCCACCTGTATCGCAATTTCCCAAGTGACAACTACTCGGATTCCGGACTGAGTCATAAATATCAATTTCTAGTTTTCAACAAGTAAATGGTATGGTAATTAATTCCCAGCTACCCACTGCCGAGTTATGTTACTAATTTATGGTGATTCATTTGCAAGTTGCAACTTCCAATTTGTGTCAAATTCCAATCAACAACAATCTGTAAGTTATTCATTGTTGAATGTGGTGAGGAGCAGGGCATAAGAAAAACTCTGCAAAGTTTGGAACTTCGAATGCTACAAAACCAGAACTCAGCCGACCAAGTAACCAGTAAGTGATAGTGATAGATAGTATTTCACACTACTTATATTTGAGAGATGCTCTGTTCTATTCATTTTTCTATGCATGCTTGTTGGATATTTGTAATCGTTTTTCTATGCATGCTTGTTGGATATAGGCAGTGGTGTTTTGTTTTTTTAGTTTTTAATAAATTGAATTTTTCTCTATCTTTACTTGGCTTTGTGTATTTTGATTGTGGTTTTATTATTATGTGATGGGTGGGTTATATTTATCACAACATTGATCGAGAAAAAAACCCTGGACCCTGGCCATCTAAAAAATATATGAATGCTTGGATAATAATTTCTTCCTATCATCTTTACCCTCACACCTAGCTTTAAGGACTTTCGGATCAAATTGATGAAATCGAATATATATGGGCCATGATTGAAACAGACGAGGAAGTAAGGTTACTATGGAATCCTTATCAAGATCGATGGTCAATTAAGGATGGGGTTCATTCAATTGTCGTGCCATGGTCACACAATCATAGGTTGTAGTTTTCAGATGTAGTTGTTTTCAGTCTTTCCTTGCTTTCTTCAAAGATTTAATATATTCACAATGCATCTTAGATCACTTTTCGAAGCCCCTGTTTTACTTCTTTTTAGTCCTCCAATGCCTTTTTGTAAGGATTGAATATATTCACAATGCATTCACTGAGAACTTGGGAAATGATCACATACAATGGTAGGTGGTCTATCCAACGGGAGAGGGACCTTGGTTACACCTCTCCCTAGTCACACCGTCTTGAGCTGCAAGCATGGAATGATTGAAAATTATAGCAAGTAATGAGTAATAAATAATCTTTGGACACATCATTACTATGGTTTTATTTGTTTTCGCCATCAATTCACCATGATTTATTGCCATGACCTAGCCAGGACTTATTCCAATTTCCCTCACTAGCATATTTGGAAAGAATCTCTATTTCCAAACAATGTCGTTGTACACCATCATGTGACTATTAACACTTTTGAGTGGCCCGAACTAAACCTAACACGCGAAAATCTCGTAGTAAAGCTAGAAGAGTAGGAATAAGTTTATGAATTGCATAGTATAATTCTATAATTCAAGTGACAGGGGTCAGCATTTTTCTAAATTTGTAAGTCTCGGTTTTCACACTTGTGTACACACTCGTATTCAAATATTTGTGACATAGTTTCATAGTCGACTTTTCTAAAAAGTTGATGGCATATACCCTGCTTTCAGGATCCCATAACCGAAGATTCAAAGCATGAGGGAATTTCAGAGGTTGTGTTGCCAAGCATCTCATCCAAAAGCGTAGAAATAAGTTTGTGAAATAATTATAATATTATAATGTGCAGAGCAAGGTGTGACGGGAGGGGGTATATTTCAGACTTGGTAAGCTAGTGTTTAACACCACAAAGATTCTCATGCAAATTGATCTGCACTGTTGACCCAACAACACAAGAAATACAATTATTTTCTGCTTCACCCAATTGAACATACTTCGGTCAATTGATAATGGTCGTGCTTCATTGAAAATGTGATGGATACTATGGATTTTCCCTCTATATAATCATATTCAAAACTAATTCCATAGCATTGTGAGAGAGATTGAGTTGGGGATTTTCTCTGAACCAGTGTTGCAGTTTCTTTTTAGTGATGGGGAAGAGCTTTTCTAGATTACTATTTGGGTGATAAGATGATGTTGGCTCTGATTTGGGATCCCCTAATTTCTAAACAACTCTGCGATTTAGTTGGAGCATGATTTATTTCTCACATATTTGACTGTTCCATCAATCATCGCCAAATATTTGGCTATCAGTTTTCGAAGCCCTTGTTTTACTTCTTTTCAGTCCTCCCATACATGTGATTAACATGGTAGTGACTTAAATGGAAAACATGGTATGTGTGAGTGAATTATTTTTGTCAAATTTGTTGCAACAATATTAACATTCATTATTTTCATGTGAGAGTAATTATGAATATATATTTTTTCACTTTATAATATTATTTTTTGTTGTTTCTGTACATATTTCCCATCTATTTTATCACTATTTCCATCTTAAAAAAAAAACTCAGAGCATTACAACAATTTGGAAAATTTGCAGAAAAGTTTGATCAACTGGTCTCAAAACAAAGTATAGCAATGAGACTTGAGTCGAATGGTACAACAAAGAATGGAAAATTTGCAACAATTATGAGTACAATTTGAAATTAGATGAAACTTGTACAAATAAATATTAAAAGTCATATGATGAGCACTTTAAAAATAAAAACGCCACAAAAAATTCATTGATGGGTAAAGTCACCCATCAAATTTAACCCCTAGTCAGATTCATATAATACTCTAATTCATTTGTGTGGCAGTCGAATTCGTATAAGAATCCTAACTCAAATGTGTGGCTTGAATTCATATAATAGTCTAATTCACAATGCAGCGACTTTATATATATTTTTAATATCAAACAAGGACAAGAACAGAAAACAAAAATGTGATTTCTAAGGAACGTGTGGGTTTTGCATTCTTCGTTTGTTGTTATTTTTAATTAAAAATCACTGCATTCCTAATTTTTGCTTTCGGAGAAATTGACCACATCTTGAAGTAATGCCTATGAGGAACCACATGTCAGTGTAGTGATACATTCACAATACTCGCAATGTTAAGTAGCGTACATGCCAATATGAGGTTGATGCACAATCATATTAGTCTCTCATTGACACATGGGTTGCTACAAAAAACTAAGTAACAAATGCATGGAATTAGAGAATGATTTGAAGTAAATGCTTTCTTTGGGAGATGGTGTAAGAAAATAAAATATAATAAATTGAATGAAAAGTTTATCTAAATAGATGTAATGAAATATTTTTGAAGTAATGTTGTTTATTTTATTTCTTAAGTATAATGTATATGTTCATGTTTATGTATGTGGAGCATTTTGTAAACCAAATGTTGTTATTTATAAAAAATGGTAAAGATAAAAGAAAACATAATCTTAATCACGAGAGCTAGTTCACTTTGATCAAATCTTAGCTTGTCACATTACTTTCTCAAGTCATTTGGCCATGGCTTCAAAGCTAGGATAGTGCCATCATTCCCCTCCTAAGGTAGGCATTAGCAATATTGTATTTCACTCTCTCGTTTCTTTTATGTGGAAGATTGCTTAGAAATCACAATCCTCTAGGTTTCTAGAAGATGGGTAAAATTCCTCAACTTAATCTTATTTTTGTTTCATCTTCTCATAAGGCTTTAGCCCTTGCTAAAAGAGTGCTCATAGGGAAATTATTATCATTTGGCCTTCTCACAAATCAATGGATATTTGGATGGAGACTCAACTTGATAGTTATGATCAAAGAAAAGCTCACTTATTATTTTTTTGGTAGAGGGTATTATGCTTTATTGTTTGAAACAAAAAGAGGATCATGGTCTAATATTCAGAAATGAACCTTATTTCTATGAAATTAGGGGAATGTATCTAAACTAGTGGACTCATGATTTTGATCCAAAACTTGACATCCATTCAACTATCCATGTTTGTGTGTGATTGCCTCATCTTCCACTTCACTGCTAGGGTGAAAGATTCCCTAAGGAGCATTGGGAATAAACTTGGAAAATATATCTATATGTTTGAGTTGATGGAGAGAATATGTGCACGCATAAGGATTTGTGTAGAGGTTGACATGGAAGAAGGTCTCCTAGAGGATATCCTTCTCACTTGAAACAATTGGAAGCTTGTGTAGAAACTTAGTTATGAGCAGTTAATGTTTAAATGCAAACCCTATCATGAATCTCACCACTTTTCTAAAGAATACAAGAAGAACAAAACATATGTGTGATTATTGGAGAGGGAAGGGGAATAATTTGAAATCATTAAAGAAAAATATTGGTGCAAGCCAAGGATCTTTCACCAATTTGATTCAAGTTATTCCTTTAACTTCAAAGTAATCCATCCTAATAAGCTCAAACTCAATCATTCTCATTGGGTCTCAGGCAATAATCCCACCAACACCTAAAATGTTTCTTCAATAAGAAACACATAAATATTGATCCTAATCACTTTAGCTAACAAGTACAATGTCCTTTCCCAATTGAAGATAATTATTCCATTGTGAGCACTAACCACAATTTTGAATGATCACGTGAGTTTAATCCCTGTTATAACTCCTCAATCATTCTAGTAACCCATCTACTTAGAAACTCAAGTGCAGACCCTTCTAGCTTCAAACAAAGATCTTATCTCGAGCAAGAAATAAGAGATAGTTCATACTTCTTGAAAACCCCACTTGTGATTCAATGAAGTAATGACTAGGAATAAGGCCCAACAACATGTTGTTGATGATAAACAAGAGATTTCACCCATACATTTAACCAATTATTAAGGTTATAATACAATCCAAAATTAATCCGAAAAACAATTCTTTCCTTAAAAATAATTGCACAAAGTATTGGAATTCCTCATTTATGAATTGAGTCCCAATTTCATATCATGAATGCAATGCTTAACCAATGTTAAACACACATAAAGAACATTTAAACAAATAAGCACAGATAAACACTTATCATATGCATCACAATAGTTTTTCGACTGAGAGTGGGACTTTAACTCTCCACCCAACCATAGACAAGCTACAACCATTGTTACTTGTAGTTGTCATCCCCGAGTGGCATTCCAATGCTTCAGGTAGAGTGCTTCTTAAGAGGAAATTAAACCAACAAAATAGCTTAAAAGAATGCCATAAGGCCACACTTCCCTCATCTACCAGCTACATAAGTTTTCACTTTGTCCTTTCAAACATAATTAACATCCATGTTTGCATACCATAGTGCAGAGAGACTCAGCGCACTTTCAGGAGAAGGGAGTCCACATGAAGGAAGGTTCATCAATGGATAAGTTGTTTAAGGGAAAGAGCACACCTCTTCAGGTAGTTCATTAGTGAGTCAAGAAATAGAGCTTTAGCCCCAAGGAAAATCTTGGTGGTTCTACAGCCCTCACAAGCACCTAAGCGATTATTTCCAAACTAGTAGGTTCATAATCCACAAGATTCTAGTGGATTCTTCATCCTTATAGGAAAGTCACTGCTCTCTATAATTCTTTCTATCCAGCAAGCCTCTATGAGGTTTATTCATTTGGTTCCTATCTATCCATAGCTTGTTTTTTTCCCAATCTAATCATTGTTTTCTCACCTCCACCCTTGGAGGGAAATTTTCTACAATGTTTTCATTGCATCTTCTCTACTACTGATTGAGAATATGCACGAGAGGGTAAGAAAAATATGTTTCCCTTCTTCCATTGTCTTTGTGCCTGAGAGAGAATCCAATAGAGTATTTTATCCCCTGCCTATGTGTATGTGTGAGAGTGTCTCCCCCTCTCTTCCATATTGTGTGCGCCTTTTTCCAACCAACCCCCTGTCTATCGTTTTCCATGGTTACACGTATTCAACATCCTGGACAATGCAACCCATGGTACCCTTAACTTTATTTGTCCTTTTCTTTCCCGTCGTTGGATTTGAAGGAAACTTGGGTCTATCCTTGTCTCCTCAGTTAAATATAATGCATTTTCATCTCATTTAATCTTCTTATCCAACCCATGGTTGATGTATTTAATTTTTCCAATTCCTCAAGCAATCTCCATCCCCAAGCAATTGGAATTCATGTCCCTTCTCTCAGCCTTTAGTTAATTACATTTTATTTACAATGGAGAAATATGAACCTAAGGATGTCACTATCCCCTCCCCCTTGGGGGGGACACCATCTTTGGTGTTCAATAACCATATACAACAAAACATGCTTTAGACCAACCATTGCTAATTTTGGAGCTTTATATACACAACTATGTACAACATTTACATTATATTTACATTTTTCTTACTAAACAAATAAGGAAGGATATGTTGCTAGCATCTGGTAATCCATTTCCCATGTGGCTTTCTTGGGCCCAAAGTGCATCCACTACGCTTTAACTTGCTCTATTGCTCAATTTCAGAGTGTGAGTTGCCTCCAATGTAGGATGCATAAAGGTTCTAATTGGAACTCTCCCTCTTGTTCTACCTATAACACAAACCAATCAACTACATGATTATCATTTTGTACATATCTTGTAAGCAATGAAACATGGAAAACATCATGAAATTTCACTTATGGTGGAAGGGCCAACCTATAGGCCACTGAACCTATCCTTTCAAGCAATTCAAATGGCCCACAAAATTGTGGTTCCAGCTTGTTGCACAACCCAAATTTCAAGAAGCTCTTCTTGGGTCTGACTCACAGGAATACATGTTCCCCTAATTGGAACTCTTTGTGCACTTTATGTTGATCTGCATAGATTTTCTTCCTATCCTGTAGCACTTTTAAATTTCTTATGATGGTCTTGATTTCTTGCTCCATGACTTCCAACATATTAGTCCCAATAAGGACCATATCCACTGTATTTCTCCAGTTAATAGGAGTGTTACGACTCCTCCCATAAAATTCTTTAAATGTGCTCATTCTCAACAACTCTTGATACCTGTTGTATGAAAATTCCATAAGTGAAAGATACTCTTTCTACTTCTTGGGTTGGTGCATCACATACATTCTTAGAATGTCTTCCAGGATCTGTTTGTTCTGTCTATTTTCCCATTGGTTTGAGGATGGAATGTTGTGTTGAATGCTATCTTTGTTCCTAAGCCTATGAATAATTCTCTCCAAAATTTTGAAGTGCATTTGGAAACTCTATTCGAGATCATTTTCTTGGGAACTCCATGCTATCTCACAATCTCATTTATAAAAACTAGAGCCACCTCACTAGCTAAATTTGTAGATTTAACAACCATGAAGTGAGCCACCTTTCTCAACTTGTAGACCACTACCATGATTGTATCATGTTTTTTTGGATTCTTTGGTAACCCTGTAATACAATCCATAGAAATCTCCTCCCACTTCCATTCCAGAATGGGAATGGGTTGCAACAACCAACTAGGTTCTTGCACTTAGCTTTCACTTGTTGGCACTCTATGCATTTGGAGATAAAATCAACCACCTTTCTTTTCAAATTTGGCCACAAATAGAACTTCTTGATGGCTCCTAGACTCTTTTGATATCCCGAATGGCCATAATATGGCTTCACATGAAACTCTCTTAATATGAGCCTCCTTGAGTAGCTACTACTTTGGACATAAATCTCCTTTTTTAATTTAATCATCCCCTTTTCTGTAAGGCAATAGTCCTTACCTTCATTTCCTTGAGAGCCTTGTTGTAGCTTCTCCTTTAACTATTGATATTTTTCATCTTGTCTCCCATCGCTTTTTATCCTTTCTTCAAGATCAATTTTGTAGGAACTTATGGCTGCTATATGATGTAGTTGCACTCTCTTGCTAAGTGAATCAACTACTTTGTTGTCCTTGCCTTTTATATATTTGATTTCAAAGTCAAATTCGTTGAGTGTGGCCAACCATTTGGTTTGCCTTGCATTTAACTTGGGTTTCTCAAACAAATAATTCAGTCCTCCATGATCAATCATTAGAGTAAATTTTCTACCAAGAAGGTAGTGTCTCCACATCTTGAATACAAGGTGATGGCAACTGGTTCCAAGTCACGAGTTGCATAGTTTTTCTCGTGCTCATTTAATTTTCAAGATTCATAACAAACCTTCATGAATCAAGATTCCAGCAAGTCCCTCCTTAAAAGCATCTGTACATACAAAGAAATCATTTTCGGGGTCTAGTATTCTTAACACTAGTGCATTGGTCAACAACTGCTTAAGTTGATTGAAGGTTGTAGCACAATAAGTTGTCCATTCAAACTGCTTTTCTTTCTTCTACAAAGAAATAATAAGATAACCAATATTACAGAAATTCTTAATAAATCTCATGTAATAGCCTACTAGTCCCATGAAGGACCTAACTTCAACCACCTTTCTATGTGTTGGCCATTCCATGTTAGCCTCGATCTTCTCGAGATAAACTACTACTCCTTCTCTTGAGACAAGAAAATGTGAGTGAAATAGATTGCACTTGCTAAGCTTTGCATAAAGCTTATTCTCTCATAGCAATTGTAGTATTCTAGGGAGATGTTCTTCATGCTTTTCCTCGGTCCTCGAATAGACCAAAATGTCATCAATAAAGACTATGACAAACTTATCTAAATAGGGGTGCAACATGTTGTTCATGAAGCACATAAAAGTTGTAGGCACATTGGTAAGACCAAAGGGCACTACCATGAATTCGTAATTCCCCTACCTCTTTATAAAGGTTGTTTTATGGATTTCCTCATCCTTTATATGTACACGATGATATCCATCCTGATCTAAGATAAATTTTAGAGAAGATTGTTGCTCCTCTTAACTAATCGAATAAATCACCGATTCACAACAATGTATACCTATTCTTGATGGTCAATTTATTCAATTTCCAGTAATCAATGCACAACTTGAGTGTGACATCCTTCTTCTTCAAAAACAAAGTTGGTGCTCCCCATGGAGATATGCTTGGCCTTATGTAGCCCTTGTCCAACATCTCCTTGAACTGTAGCTTCAACTCAATTAATTCTGGAGTGCTCATTTTGTACAGAGTTGTGGATGTTGGAGCTACCCATGGCACTAATTCGATGGAAAATTATACTTCCATATAGGGAGGAAATACAGGAATGTCTAGACGAAACACATCCTAGTATTGCTGGAAAACAAGATATATGTTCAGAACCTCACTATCTTATTTCCATGTGTTTTTATCAGTTTCAACATTGTTGGAAATATTCACAACGAATAGAAGACATCATTTTTTGCGACTGTGCTTAGCTTGCATAGCTGTGGTCATTCTCACTGAAGTTGGTTTTTTCTTCCCACATAATATTCTATGTTTTCTAGCTTCATCCAAGCATTCGATGGTCTTCTCAATGCAATCAACATTGGTTGGATGTGCATATAATCATTCCATGCCCAACAATACATTGTATGCTCCCAATGGCAGCACATTGAGGTTTTACAATATTGGCATCCCATTTAATTCAATTGGGAAAGCCTTCATCCAATGATAAACTCTTCTTTTTATTCCCGTGGCCAATTTAAATAGCCAAGACTCATCATGTGCTTCCTTATTTAGTATGTATTTCTCAACAAACAAGACTTATGTAACTGAAATTTGAACCAGGGTCAATCAAAATTGAAATATTTTATTCATGGAGCATACCTTCCATCTATATAATTGCTTCTTGATGATCAACCTGGTGATTATCTACTGCTGTGTAAATTTTGGGTATGCTTTGAGCCACATCCTTGATTGTCTCTACCTCTTATGCATTGTATAGTCTCGAGCCAACATGCTTGTGCTGTGGGCAATCCTTCCTTAGGTGATTCCCTCCACAGGTCTAGCACTTATATGGACCCTTCTCATATATTTTGGATTCATCTTGAGTAGAACAACCTCTGCTAGCAGCATTGGACTTTTGTTGGTTTTCAAGGTTGACAGGGGTCGCACTTGCTCCCTTTGGTTTCCATTTTGTTTTTCCCTTTAAATTTCGAATTATGCTTGAATTTCCCATGTGTTTTGTATTTAGGCCTACGCCTAGACTTCTCATAACAATGTTTCAACTTTCAAATTGTGTCCTCTAATGTCTTGGGCTCATCAAACCCAATTTTATCCTTGAAATATTGTGGCAGTCCATTGGCATACCGTTGAATGTTTTCTTTGTCTTCCCTAAGATAGGGGACATGCCTTAGCAACTCTAAGAATTAGGTGGTGTACTCATCATCTATCATTTTTCCCAATCTGAGCTCATAGAACTCTATCGCCTCGTTATTGAAGTATCTCTCAGAAAGATATTTTCTCTTGAAATACTCCTCCAAATCCCTCTAGGACTTATTCCCTTTACATGTTCTAGATCTTCCCAACATATATCATCCTTGCCTCTTAGGCTAAAGGTAGTTACCTTTTCCTTCATGTTTCTTGAATAATCATGGATTTAGAAGAAATTCTTTATTCGTAATAGCCAGGCTTCAACATCCTCTGTTTTCCTCATTTCACCATCAAAAGTGGGAGACTCAGCCTTTTTAAACTCCTATCGTATGTACTCTCTTCCGCTTATTTTCCCATGATGATGATGTGGCCTTTTATGAGTGTCATTATACTATTGCTCATGTGTGTTTGAGTTCCCTTTTGGGGTACTTAAATAAATTCCTCCTTTCATGGTGTCTTCATTGGACAATCGATGCCTCTTTCTAAATCGATGCCTATTCGCCTCATTGGATCTTTCTTCTTGCCCCAATATGATTTGCATGTCTCTATGCTTGATCCAAAACTCTTGTTTCCTCTACCTTTGTAGGTATGATAATCTTTGCAGTATGACTCCATTGACTTCAACTTGCTTTTCTTGCACTCTGACAAGCCTCTCATTGTCAACTTTACAACTTCTTATCTCTGCTCTCAGGATTCTCAATGTGTCCATCCAATCAGGGGAGTTTTCCCCTCCTCGTTGTTCAATTGATCTTTCCTCTTCACGTTCATGTTGTGATTAGTTAGAGCTATATTGCATCATTTTACTATTCTTTCCTTGGTTTGTTGTTTCTAGACTGTACCACCCTTTGTTGTTCATGTGGTCCTTAAAATTCATCTCTTTAAGCCCTAGTGTTTTTTATGTGTTGCCACACACACAATTACATTTTAACAAAATCTAGTTGCATAATAAATACCCTCACCTTGGCCTGTTGATGGAAATCATCTAGTGCATAGCTAGATGCAACACTACACCTTGATTAGCACATTAGTATCAATAAAATCAAATACATTATTAGTGCTATGTCACGAGCATACAAAGACACACAAAACCACACATAATTCATTCACAACAATAGTAAGATTTCTAGTGCCTATAACAAATCTTTAAGACCTCACTGGATCTTCAAGGTCCAATGTCGAACCTTGGATTATTAGTCCTGTGATGATGCCCTCCCATTCCAAGTGTTGAGCCTAGGAGCTCTGATAAAACTCTATAACATATCCCCTACTAAACCCAACGCTAGTAAGGTTAGTAGGAGGTGGTTACTATGCTAGCTTGACTCCCATAGTCACATTATGGAAATGGGGTCTAAATTTTTTGACCACTTGCAACTTCTTCAAAAATGGGAATAGATAGAATTATTGTGTTCATCCCGTCGAGACCATTCCAATGATATACAATTTTCCTTAATTTGACTCCTGGATTGAAAAATATGGCCACCCAAAGATTAGTCATTTAATTCGTGCAACCTCACTGACCTACCACATGGCACTCACATAGTCCCTATGTGGTGCCCACATGGAAATCCTAGTCAACCCCTCTCTTTGCCACATGGCAGTAGCTGCTAACCCACTTACACACGTCAAATCCCTTATGAAGCCTATCTCTCTCTCTCT